>JAGDQP010018351.1:20902-35039 GCA_022664845.1 Lepisma saccharinum | reverse complement strand
TATATATATATATATATATATATATATATATATATATTAATATACATTATGAGATGTTTACTTATAATATCCATGTTCAGATTTCAAATGCTTCCAATTTTCATATTCTCGATTTAATTGTTCATATGAATTATAGATTAAACGTCTTTGCTGGCGACAGAAATATTAAAATTGGACATTGTCTTTAAAATTAATCGTATATATATATATTAAGTATAATGTTATTGTATGTTTGGTTCAAATATAAAATTTAAATATTCAATACAGAAATAAGTTACGGACCTGCATTATAACATAGTGTAATGGTCATAGGGCTTTATAAACTAGTCCAGGAATTTAAAAACAACTGCTTCGAAAATTATATTTTTTTAGCTGGTAAAATTTTATTGATACCCTCAACTACTTATTGTGAAAGCGAAGCAACTATACGTAGTGTACCACATGCTTTCTCACCTTGAATCGTCATTACAGGCGGTTCCTTTAAATTTCCATCTCCTCCTAGTACAACACTTGCATTTTTTCTCAGTTCTGAAGCTGAAAATCAAGTTGTTTAATAGTAATTTAGTATATCTCTACACTTATACATCAAAATAAATATATATTGAGAACTATTCATTTAGTAGTTATATCTAGCTCCTAATTTCCTCTTTAACTCGGCTAGATTTAGCGACTATATTCACGTTGCTTGATTAACTACAGATGATAGAACCAGAAGTATTTTGTACTGAGTTGTAGTGCAAACACTCGACCCTGGAACTAGCCCAGAAATGATCAGTTTGATTCGTTTTAAAAATAAATCATCCTAAATATTAACCTTACTGAAAATTTATTTGTCACGCATTTCCGTTTAGTATGTAGGCTTTATGCTGTGGCCTTCACATTTTTTTTAACCTCAGAAAAACCTTTGTCATCTCGTATACAATGTTATATGGTACCTACTTGCAATGTCCGTGAGAAAAAAAATGATGATGTATGAACAACATTCAACATGATTTCTTGTAACTTCGAGTTCATATGTAGTGACTGACATATTGATTAAGTTTTGCACGTGTTTTGATATAATCGGCTTTCTTATATTGTAGTTAAAACATATACTATTTTTATTTAAAACCTACACCACTTATTTCAACTTGAATAAAAATAGATACTTTATTTCCACTACCTAAATACTGACAAAATATTATATATAAACCATATATCCTATACATGTTGCCTAGTCTTTGACTAGTTATCCATGATTACTCGCCATCTTATTGTATAATTTTAACACAAAATTCAATTGGATCGGCTACCTTGTTGCATGTAGTGAGTAATCTTAGACCTTTTTCGGTAGGTCTTGCAATTTAGTTTGTAGTTCTGGGATGGGTAAATTCTCCATTACTTCGGACATCAGGAATCGCATATGGTAATTTCCGGTTATGAGACAATTTGATGTAATGTCCGATTAATAATTATGTTCTCTTTAATGTAATCAGGGATATAGTCTTGGAACCTGGCAATTTCTATGTGATATTGAAAGTTAACGTCTTCTTCTTCTTCTACTTGTACCAAACCTACAGATGTTGGTTGCGCTTCCTAATTGAATTTATTATAAGCCATTTTGTTAATCTTCCTTAAATATATCGATAAGAAAAGAAAGAGAAAACATCTATTGGAAGGGCTTAAATATTAGTTTGGCTGGGTTCTAGTCTAGCATATCTAACACATCTTTTGGATATTCCTAGCCTAACATTTGACAACTTAAAAACAAAATGAGTTATATATTTGTTTATTTCCCTTTTAGCCGTAGGGGTATTCACCATGTTACCGATATATATATATATATATATATATAAAGTATAAATCACAGCCATATTCAATCCACTAGTGGATGAGGCTTCTCCCCGAAGGGAGGAGTTGGTCTACTGCTCCCACGCTGACCAGACGGGTTGGGAGAGCAGAGCCGAAGCTCTCACTGTGATCGCCACTGTCTTTTATTCACAGCAGCTCCCCAATTATCCTCACGATGCTGGGTCAACACCGAAATATTTGAGCCCCCATCGGGAATCGAACCCGGGACCGCTCGCATTGAAGTCGAGCGCGCTACCGACTAGGCTACGCAGGAGCTCATATATATATATATAACGTATCATGCAAACATTCTAACTTGTCAGCTAATTCTACGAATGTATCCTGTTTAACCCGTTCTTATTGCATTAAGTTAGTGCGTTTACTTAGCATGAAAAATATCTTCTGTGTTGGTTCGCTTGATTATTACTATAAACACACTTCTTATAACTGAAACCTAAACTAATAAAATTATTCGAACTGTATAAATGTATAAATTATTCGAACTGTATAAATGTATAAATTATTCGAACTGGGATAGTATGTTTAATAATAAAAAAATGTCTAGAAATCTATTATATTGGGTTGACTTTATTTCGTTATTGAGAACAACTAATTTGATCTCTACCAGTTAAGCTGTATAAAATTCGCTATACTAGTCACATCTCTGAAAATATTCGAGTTGTGATAACACAATAATGAAATTGTTCGGTATTGCTTTAAAATTTAGTTTTAAAACAAACCAGCAAATCTCCACTATTAAAACGATTCTTTGAATCATCACATGTAACTCCTAATTTCCTCATTAATTCGGCTATATTTAGTACATATATTTACGATGCTTCATTAACTACAGATGATGAAGCCGTAAGACTTTAGTACTGAGTTGTAGTACACACATTTATTACTGGAACTAGCCCAGAAATGATCAGTTTGAGCATTTATGTGTGAATTCCACTGAGCATTTAAGGTTTGGGAGTTTGTGTACTTCTAACATAAGTGACGTAAGGATATTATAATCATATTTCAACTCTCAATTAAAGGCATCTTGTAAAATGACCATCTATTAATTTAAACAATTGAATTTCGGAATAGACGTATCAAACAATCAATAATAGAAATATAAAATGTGCACATGAGAATCTGACACAGGAACCTTCCGAACCAAGTTCCGGGGATTTTCGCCGGACTGGTTCCAAAGGAGAGGGGCAGGGTAGGAAGTTAGAATGTGAGATTTTTTCGGAGCAGAAGTGTGAGAGGAAGGAGAACGGGTTAAGGGTGGACTGGTTCTCCGGTCCAGTAAAACAGTACCCGTTTTCTTTTGCCAGTTTCTCATAAACGAAAGCAGAGAATAAAGTGTAACTTACCATGATTATAGGAAATGCCGTTCTACACTAGAAGCGACTAGTGTGAAGCACCGTTAGTGTTGCCAGCTGTAGACATTCGCATTGTTGTCAGAATATTATAAGCCCAAAAATATCGGTGAAGCCAGGGACTATAACGATAAAGTCAACCACGGAGCCACGTAGCGTTATTTTTCTTTCGCCGTCTTTTGTTATTGTGAACCAATGGTGGTTCGCCGTCTTTTCCTATGGAATGGAATGGCAAACCACCATTGGTTCACAATAACGATTGTTACTGTCACTTGTTAATGGTACGTAGTCTAGTGAGTGATTAGATAACAAATCAAAACAATTAGACTAGGCACCCCGCCTTACTTCATGCCGTGGATCGAGAATATCCGGAGCCCTACCTGCGCATGTCCCATGTGTCTTAAACCGCGTTTACGCATCGGAAAGTGGATACATTTGCCTTTAACAAACATACATCCTAAATTCTAGTTGATAGCTTCTAAAATGAAACTAATTTAACCTAACATAACCTAACTTGACCTCACCAGAAATATGCAACACGTTTCTTCCACATATTTAAAAATAACAAAATATCAGTCTAGTTATTAGTGATACTAGGTTCAACATTTGATTTTCCTTATGCATCAGTATTCCAGGTCGCAAAACGCACGCTCGCCTGTATTTCCGCCGAAAATGCACGGTCGCAAAACGCACGCCACCTGTCCTAGTCGGGCGGTCTTGATTTGATGCTCGACAACTGCACATATATTACCATATTTTTAAAGAACTTTACAGTTTCTTTCTTTCTGCTCAGTATTATTTTCATTATACGTAATTTCAAAAGTTTATGCACTTTACAGAAATATGTTTCATATTGTTATTATCAAAGTCGCAATGATCTCCCTTCAACATCTGTTAGAGTTGTGGTATCATCTCTTAGTGTTCTGCCGAACTACGTGATTGTTTTCTAAGGCTGAGACGCTCACATAAGAAAGTATATACAAAATAGCATAATGCAGGCAACACTAGCTCCATGTCTTAATGATGGCGTCAATTATATGTTCGCGAAAGAAATAATGCAATAAGTCAATTTATCATGTTGGTTTCAATTGATAAGTACTCCTAGTTAGACATTTTAAAATATTTCTTCTCTTTTCAAGATCTTCTTTTATTAGAAACAAAAGAAAACTTGTTGAATGTTGTGTTCTATGACTTTTAAAACCAACCTTCATGGCGAATTTCAGCTTTCTTAGCTCAATGAAAATTGTACTTTTGATACCTGATGTTTGAGGTTGACGTACGCAACCGATTACCTGATTTTAAATCCTGCAAAATACTGAATAATAATTAAACACTAAAAATTCTGAATATAAAAACCAAAGTGCCAAAAATAAAGACTAAACAAACAAAATCAGTTGTATAATATTTATTATTTATTAATTTTCCAGAAGTTTAACACCGTCAAATTTGTTGCGCAAACAAAGGGTATTGAGAAGCACTCACTCTTAAGAACCTGCTTGCTCTAATGGATAGAACGTTGGATTGCTAGTAGTGAGACATGGGTTTGATTCTCAGTTGATATTTCTTACTTTTTTTTTTACTTATAAACAATTTTTCCAATTTCAACATTTAACAAAATTCACAAAAATAGCTTCGAAACCTAAGGTTAATTTTTCTTTGTCATTTTTGAACATTCACAGAACTCATGAACACAGGTAAGTCAAGTCAAATTAGATTCTTGTTTCATTATACGCATTATCAAAACTTTAGGCACTTCATGAAAACAGCTGAGAAAAGTCACATTAGAGTGGATTCCTTTTTTTTTTAAATTTCTACGTGATACAAAATTACCCAATCTCTCTCCGTGATGACGTAACTTTCGCTTGGAATTACTTCGCCGACCGACTTGCTCACTTTACACACTCACAATCTATGTGGGGTTGTGGCATATTGTCACTTTGTAGTAGTAGTATTAGCAGTCAGAAGGAGTAGCACTATTAGTATTTATTGAATTAGAAGTAGTAGTAGCAACAGCAGAAAAAAAAGTTAGAGCTGCGCTTCTACGATACTAAAATTAAATATAATGAAATCGAGATGAAAGATGAATGTAAAATTCTACTTTATAACTTACAATTATTATTATTATTATTATTATTATTATTATTATTATTATTATTATTGCTGTTCGTAGCACATGACAAATAAATAAATACATTAAATACATTAAATACATTATGTCAACAAATATTCATTTTCAATAACTTTTTGTTTATTTCGAAGTACGAAATGTGTTATTTCCATAATATGCTATATATTCGCTCCTACAAAGGACTCGTTAATACGATCATAACGAAACCGACCCAGAAATGTTAGAAATCTTTGAACTATAGAGAACGCAAAATTAAATGCAGATTTAACTACAAGATAAGAGCTGAAACATGTTTGGATATTTTGATAAGAAATATTAATTAAATGTTTTCTGGACAACAATGTCTAGCATTGTTCAATGCATAAATAATAATGTTTTGTGTTGACACGGAGATTTAGTTAACTTTACATTGGATCTGGGATTGGATGACGACTGGGTTATTGTATTTGCTAGGGTGACGACCTATTAAAATCTTTGAAATGTTACACGTTGATATTATTATTGCCACACACAAATTCATACGAATACTTGGGACGACATTAAACATTCGGATCCAACAAGATTGAAAACTAGGCGTATATAAAATTAGCATTTTGTTTGCTTGGTCTGAGAACACAGTTGAACCAATCTGAAACATAAGTAATATCTGAACTGATATAAGTATGGAAGTGAAAATGTTTAGCAAGTTACGAAGACATAATTTAATGCAAGGTAGATACAATTTTATATGCTAAAACTGAACAAGATCATTTTTTTGCTATTGTTTGCTTTATTAATAGTACAGACATATATGTGTGAACTTGGATCAAACTATAACACAAGTATATTAGACCAATTCATATTGTGCATAGCTAATATCGAAAATCAAGCACTACTACTCCAGGAAGAAGATTTGACCCTCAATAAAACAATGAATTTATAAGTACTTTTGAGAATAACGCTATCAAGGATAGAAATAACTTGTAAGATAAATATTTGCGGGAGATATACACTCCATTGAAGGAACAACTGGGACTTCAAGATTGGGTCAGCCATAGGAAAACAAACTCAGTCAAGAAACCAGGAGAGGGGAAGATTTGATCTACTGAGCTTTTGAAAGAAGAGATGTTCAAGATGTGGCAGAGTGTATAAAGTGAATAATAATTTTCCTATGAAAAATGCGAACTGCCAAAAATGTGGTAAAAATATTTTTCTCGCAACTGTTGGTCAAGTATACGAAACATTATAAGTCAAACTGAAGAGAACTTAAGGATAAAGATAGAAAAAAAATGGACAGATCAAAATACATATTTGTGCTGAAAAATAATATTAAGCCTTGTCAAGAGAAAAAAAAAACAATCAGATCATGTTGTGGACTGAATTAATGATGGCAGTTACATATCAGAGAAAGAATGTTAAGAAACAAGTATGATCTCTGACGGATTTAAAATATTTCACAGATAGAAATACGTAAACGGCATGAAAGTACACTACAGAATGTAAAGTGGAAATAGTAAAAACTGAGGTCAGGAATGTAGTAACACAATTTAAGAATTTACAGAAACAATCCTTGGATTTTCAAACTGAAATAAATGGTAAACATAAAGTACTGGTTACAGTTATTTTAACTAACTGACTAACTAACTCTAGGGCTTATGGAACTCGCAAGTTCATCGCCGCAGTAACAAACGTTCGCCATTGGATTCTATCCTGGGCAGTATCAAGCAAGTTTTCATCACGAACACCTACTTCTCGAAGATCTCTTCTAATGATGACCTCCCAACGACGTATCGGTCTTCCCAATGGCCTCTTTCCATCGGGCCTTCCAACCAGGATGTAATATAATCTTCGTTTTCCCCCATCCGAGCTACATGCCCTGCCCACCTTAGTCGTCTCGATTTCATTATTTTTACAACATCTGCTGAATCGTACAGTCCGTGGAGTTCTTCATTATGCAGTCCCCTCCACTCTCCAGTCATCTCGTCCCGTTTCGGCCCATATATCTTTCTCAAAACCTTATTTTCAAATACACGTAATTTATGTTCATCTGCTAGGGTCGTACTCCAACTTTTCCAACCGTAAAGTATTACCGGCAGAATAACCGTTCTGTATATTTTTAATTTCAATTTCCTTGATAATAATCGCGATGTTAGCAGTTTTTGGACTGAATAGAAACATGCGTTCCCCGATACTAAGCGACTTTTTATTTCTTCCGTGACCTCATTTTTGCTTGTTACGTATGCTCCCAATTATTTAAATTTGTTTACTTTCTCTATTACCTCATCCCTAATTCTTATGTTTTTAATTCCTTCATTCCCTGTGCTTCGACTCGTTATCATGTATTTAGTTTTATCTATGTTTACCTGTAGACCTATCTCATCGCACGCTTCTACTAAGACATCGGTGTTGCTTTGTAGTGCATCTATATCGTCCCCTGTTAAATCTACATCATCCGCGTATACAAACAGTTGATTCAAACCATTCAATGATAGTCCCTTTTTGTCCCCTTTAATTTTTAAAATCGCATATTCTAACGCGAAGTTAAACAGTAGTGGTGACAAGGCATCGCCTTGTTTCAATCCGTTGCGAATCTTGAAACTATCTGACATATTATTACCTATCCGTACTTTGCATATGGGGTCGCTGAGACACATCTTCACTAGTTGCACCATTTTTTTCGGAATTCCAAATCGTATCAGGATACTATATAACTTGTCCCTTTTGATAGAATCATATGCTTTCTTAAAATCAATGAACAGCTGATGAACCGTCCCACTGTATTCCCATTTCTTCTCCAAAATTTGACTCAAAGCAAAAATCTGGTCCAACGTGGATCTGTTTCTTCTAAATCCACATTGGTGATCTCCAATTATTTCATATACGTATACATTTAGGCAGAATTATGCAGAGGTTAGAGTTATGCAGAATAAAAATGACAATATGTTTAATATTGATATTTCTCATTTGAATTATAATTATTTAATATTTGATCTATTTAATTTTTGAATAGGCACAAGTGCGTTTGTCTAAAATGCCAGAATAAGGTGATATATTTCATGCGTGTATTTGTATGAAGTAAACATATTTTAATACGTATAGCCTTGCCATTTATTCGGTCCTGGCATAATTTAAATAATGAGTTTATATAAAACGACCGCAACATACAGGAAGTTTACACGATAATCGAAGCAAAGTGTATTGAGTTTCATGGTTCTTCCAATTGATTTCTTTTTATTTTATTATTCAGAAATATTTAATTTATGCATTGAATAAGGCATTTATTGCGAATGCTGTGTAAGTTTTTAAGTACCTATAAAAATCTAAAATGTTCAGATTAAACTTACTATTTCCAACATGTTTGAGGGTTTTGAAATCCAAAGCAGCTTTTCAAGGTTTCGTACCACGCAAATATGAAATGATAGAGACAGACGAAAAGTTAGAACATTTAGCAACTTCCGTTGTCATGCTGAGTTTTGAGTGTTAAAGGTAAGTCGAATCGCGCATACGTCTAATGAGAATAAGTCATTCATAACACAAAAATATGGCATTCATATTTATCTGCATGCCACCATGTGTGTATGTGGTGAACTACTCTAGTACCTATTTAAATAATCATGAAATGCTTTCTGTATCACATTTTTGATTGCTGGCAGTTGGTATGAGAGATCTTCAAAGAAATGCGTGGTGCAAAGTTACTATAAAACTAAATAGCTTGCAAGCAGTTTGGAGGCTAAATACAATTTTAAACAAATAATTATTTTGTACAATTTGAATATAGTCTTAGAATGCCAGTTTTTTCATAATTCCAAATTATATATTTTTTCTATCGTAGCGTGTGAAGATACTCTGAATTTTTATCCCCTCGTATATATCACATTAAATGATTTCCTTACTTTTTGAGATTATGATTTCCTTATGACTTATATTAACTGGAGCAAAAACTGGTTTTGAAAATACCATAAGAACCTTCGAGGAGGTATTATTATGCAATAGATCCAGTTTCGGGTAAGCACATCTAAAACAATAATTTCTTCAGCCTTCACACAGCATCAAGAAAATAAAAGTTCTAGCGGATTAGACACTTAATATAACTGCGAACAATTCCAGTGTAGGGTAAACACAGCGGAATGCGGACGGACATTAATGGGATTTTTTAATGTTGTGAATGTAACGTATTTTGTTAAATAAAACAGACAAATTGTTGTGCAGCCGAAAACGTATTAGAAAGGTCAATTTTCGTCACTAGGTATATGCGAGGTACATACTGCCTTAACACTTAATCATGTGCTTAACCTGAAAGCGAATACATAGTCTTATTCGTGGTATTGTTTTTTAATATCTTACCTATATGACTCGAAGGTGTACAATATTGTTCGCTTCAGCACTTCTATTTACGTTAGAAGCATTACGTTTACTCCGTAAATTTTACATTTTGGTTGGTACTATATTTACCCTTAAGCATCTTTAGCATTAAATGCCTTATTCAGTGCATGCACATAACGTATTATTGAATTATAAAATTATACAAATATCAATTATACTATCCATGGATGCTCAATAATAATTGAAACGTTTAAAGTTTAAGTTTACTATATGCAGTGATTGTTTTAATTGACTCCTTATTGAATAATGCAAGTAGAATGCAACATGATATAATCCAGGTTTCTAATAAGTTTAGTTCAAAGAATATCAGCAGAAAATATTGGCGTGCTTCTCCGGTATATTTTACGAACGTACTAAGGCATAAATGAAATTTTCAGTTATATTTACTTGAAACAAGCAATATTAACATTAATCATTATGGCCTTCTTCTAAAAACGCTCTAAAGCTAGCTGAAATATTTTTACTCTAATAGAATATCAATATTATCAATTATTGCTTCTTCTGCCATCTTTCACAAACGTACCTAGGCTAGCTGAACTCACGGGACTTAATATTCTTTGTTCGTTTCATGCGTTTTATTTTTAATTTCATGATTGTTTGTTAGTCCTAAGTTGGTTTGAGAATATATGTACGCAACAAAATGTTCGACCTCCTTTATACAAATATAACCTTTATAAAGTTGGAAACAAGAAGAGTCGTTAACATCATGATTGATCTCTCGCGAATTAATAAAAATAACATAATGGTGAAGAAATTGTACTCTGAACACACACACAAAACAAAACACAAATACACATTGATATCTGAGGATGGTAAATCGCAACCACATCGGTAAGGTTAATCACAGCAAAAGTAAAGGAAAATCATTATTGTTTTAAAACTTTACATCAGTCGATTGATTCTTGTAATTAAGTCGCTCGGTTGAAAACACCGTGCTCACATGTGCAAACTATGTGTTTACGGTGTAAATATGGTTCTAACTCGGCAATTATAGTTAATACTTTGTATAGGCGTTTGACGCTTCAAAAAAGTTAATAAATGTTATTTAAAGCTTTAATAAACATACAGAAAGTGAATTATATTCATATTATCAAGTGTACTTGTGTTTACGATTTATCATTTTACAGGACGATATACTGGAAACTCATCTGTATTGTTGAACAGGATAATACTATTAAATTCAAGCACAATATCGTGTGATTTTTCAGAGCTTCAGTACGTTACAATTATTGTAACAATAATAACAAACGATGGGAAATGATGCCTTAAATCAAAATTATCAGGTTCCTTGCAGCAAACCACTGAATTACATTTGAACATCAGCAAGAATCATGTGTAGCTGGGAGAATTCAGGTGCTGCCCCATCTATTATCCAAAGCTCTTCTACTATGTGATGAGAAGATCGGAGTACTCCGGCCAAATACAGCAGTCCTACAAAAGAGTGCCAATCTCATTCATATTTGTGCCAGTAACATCGTTGTGATTATTTTAACTGTTTCTCATTTTGTGAGAACGTTCATTAGTGCAGTTTCTTATTGCTTCTAATGTCAAACCTGTAAACATAATTTCGTGCTTCAAGAACAATTTGGGCGTTTCTCGTAATTTTATCCTATACACCAGGAGTGTAAATAACAATATGTGTTCGTCTTCCCCGTGTTAAATTACCGTGATGGGTGAAATAAGGCGATAATATTCAATACTGGTGTATGCTTGGAAAATATTCTACAATGGAGCTATCTCTTAGCGCATTTGTCGAAGAAGGCCATATTATTTAACATTCATATTTCACTGAATTACGAATATTTTAAACTTTCGGCCAAGCCTAAATATGTTGGTTACCGAAGGTATGAAGGATGAATCGAATCCATAATCGACATAGTCGACATTATTATGAATCGACATAATAATCGAATCCAAACCAATAATTGATACTGGCAATTCTTTTAAAACTATAAAACATTGTTATGTCCTCTTTGTCGCTATATGTATAACTTAAATAAAGAGTTAATATAAAACAAATACTACATACATATAGTCTACATCTTAGTCGCAGAAAAGAACATTTGGCTTGCATAAACTGAATTTCAAAAAATGCAAATCATACATAATGTTAACTTAAGGTAGGCCCCAAAATTAAAAAAAACTGAATAACACTTATAATGTTTCTAAATTATGTAGGTGTTAAATCGCAAAATATACGAAACTTTCATATAATGAAAGTTTGAAATTCGGACAAAAAATATCTGAAAGCAGGCAGAAATTGGGAGATCTAAAGTAATTTAATAACGCTACATTAATACAGTAACAATAATGTACTAAATTGCCTATTTGCAACAGTTCCATGCTATAGTTTGTCCCATCGTAACGTATAAATAAGTAAGAGTTGTGTCTGGTAAATATCAAACCGTCTTTACCCTTCGAAAATAATAAATCTAGCGAAGAAATCAAGCAGTTAATAGTAATTCTTCATCCATAGATAAACATAATAATCGAATCCAAACCAATAAAAGATGTGATGGGATTTCAAAGACTGAGGATGTACAGGGAGCCAACACGCTAAATTCGAACCAGATAAATAAGCGAAACGAAAAAAATACTAATTATAATAATAATTAAAAATTGTCGTTTTAATAAATAACATACAAAATGATCTCACCCATCCTGTCACCTTTCATAAAAAGATAAACCATATACTGCCAAACATAGGTTTATTAGTTTACCCCACACAAAGACACAATTGTATAAAACTCTATTTCAAAGGCGAATCGAGTAAATATAGGTTTATTAATATCTTCACAGAGAACGATTTTTGATCGAGGTCCAAATTTTCTATTTTATTTTGCCAAAAAACGTAAATAAATTACATTTCGAACAATGTTTACACGTGTGATAAGATGTATACCCATTACTATGCAAATTGATGATCTAAAACAGTATCAGTTAGACGACCAACTCTCTATTACTAATGTTGTAATCATATGTAACGATAAGGAACCGCTTCTATTTGTTCGAATATTTACTAAAGATCCAAACTTAGTAAGTAGACTAACTATTAATGGAATAACAATTTGGTACAGTAGGTGTGGAACCAAAATCCAAAGGGAGTCATGTACCATACAGAATATGTTTGCTGTAACACGAGGGACAGTCATGTAATTAAACTCAAATCTGTTTCAAATAAGGTAATTTCCATCACAATGCTTCAGACAAGGTACAAATAAATAAGTAATTTTGCGCCACATTTAAAACGTGTGATACATAACAGGATCACCTACCTGCCCACTACGACCAATACAAGGCAGTTCCGTTTCTTCTGAGAAAGTGTACGTACAGATCCACAACCTCTACAACTTCAACAAATTTTGCTGACCTTTTCAAATAAAACTCCTCAATTTCAGCAGTTATCAACAATCATGATCAACTACTAATTTTAATCAAAGCGATAAATGAACAAACCAACCTAATTCTCAAATGGGTATCTACGGTTCTGACCTTAACATTACCTTATGATCATTTTTATAAACTAAGTGACGCCCTCAAAACTGCTTCTGCAGTATTACTAGAATGCAGACGGATCATAATAAAATCAACTACTGACCATGCATATGTTGGAAACGAGAACATCATCAACAAACACAAATCAAACAGCAAAAAGATATATATAAATCAGGTAACGAAGGTAAATACTATAGAAGATGAATCCTAATCGGCAGAAACAAACAACATATTTCTCTGTATTAAATCACTCGCAATTCTATGTATAAATATCAGTGGTATTCGGAACAAACTTCAAGAAACTTTACAATTGACTATATACGAAAAGGTCCACATAACCACGCCTAACGAAAGGAAATTAAGACCATCATTGTACCTACACATACCAGGATACAAGCTTTTTCGTAAGGGCAGAAAATAAGCCTCTGCGGACACAGCCATTCGTGTTGATAACCCGATTAGTAGTCAAGAAATAATACACCTACCGATCTGACTA
This sequence comes from Lepisma saccharinum, assembly GCA_022664845.1. Classification (NCBI taxonomy): domain Eukaryota; kingdom Metazoa; phylum Arthropoda; class Insecta; order Zygentoma; family Lepismatidae; genus Lepisma; species Lepisma saccharinum. The sequence goes on along the minus strand of JAGDQP010018351.1, from coordinate 21,358 downwards.
TAGGATAATCTTTCTTCCCCACTACTAATCTTGGTAGTAATTTGTTCACAAACAATAATTATTGCCACCTTATACCCTCACACTACAAGAGATATAAAACAAAGCTTTCCTCTGTTCAAAGTCGTTGAAAAATATATAGATTACTTGTTAGGGGGGGTCGAAAAAATAAAAATTTTGAGGACCCTTTTGCGGTAGTGCGGAAAAGTTGTACCTATATCTAAGTATGTCCTCCGTGAAATTTCAGAATCCTGGGATAATATCGTCTGTTCTGGCACGGGCCCTAAAGTTTCGAAAATTTGGTTGAAAAAAGAGAAAAATCTAAAATTTTATAATTTTCAAAAAAATCATAATGCCTTTCGCGCTAGTAACAAAAAGTTGTACCTACATCTGATTATTACCTGTGTAAAATTTTAGAGTTCTGGAATGATAACTTCTGTTCTGGCACGGGGTCTCAAA
>JAGDQP010018351.1:0-15902 GCA_022664845.1 Lepisma saccharinum | reverse complement strand
TAAATGGACCTTGCCTACAATTGATCCATCCATTCTGATTAAGGATCAAACATATCTGATGGATAGTGCTCTTGCCATTTCCTCAGGAATCTGTCTGGTAGATCTGGCAAAATGCGATCCAGGACGCCTCAACTTTTCCCGCTGGTTGACAACAGCGAACAGCATCTTACGTATGTGCGTTTCCACAACGGAACATTCGCACAGCCTGAACATTATAGTGGAGTTCATTATGAGGGTGTATGCGCCATTCTGGTTCCGTATCAAAATCCAACATTCAATTAAGGATGGAGCTCGACACCCAATTCATTATGACTTCTAGATATTTGGATAAAACTTATCTCGACGTGATTTACCCAGTGAGTTCGTGAAAACATTCTGATTGCGATGCTAACTGATGAAAGGGCGCACATTAGGACCCTTGCATTTCGAAGAGTTATAAAAGCCAGAGAAGTTGAAGCAACAGGTGAAGATGATGGTGTTAGCAAATGCAGCATTCCTAACCTAAATTTTGAAGCTCAGGACTACATCGACATGATCGACTGGCAGACAATCCAAGTGACCCCACCACCAGTCTTGAATGACACAACAACCCAAGATTTGCAAGCCATGCTGCAAGCAGATGTTCCAGCTCAATGGTCATTCACTGACTTCCCATGCCACACCCAAGCTGTGGAAAGAACTGCACAACTTGTTACGGAGCCTGCAGTAAAGTTTGCGGACATGAAAACCGGGACGGCTTCATTCGGGCTACCTTGAAATCTAGAAAGAGTATGCCATCATTGAGGTTCAATCATAAAATTGGAAACCTTCGCGAAAGATTTTTACTACCCTGAAATTGGCAGTTTATTTTTGCTTCATGTTTTATATAGCGTATGAAAGTAGCATAATGTGTACGCTTGTTTTTTTGTTTGTTAAAACATAAAGATTGTAATCTGTAAAGTCTTCGTATGAATCAAACATTTTAAATCTAATCTGTTTGTAGTTATAAAATGTTGCTACTTTACTTGAAATAATTGAGTTATTTTGTAGAATGAATATGTGGTTTATGTATTTTTTACAATTTTTGTACAAGTTCACGCCTAATGCCAGAACAGAAAATATTATCCCAGGGTTCTGAAACTTTTTATAGTAATTAAATATATCTAAAAGCAAATTTTCGTTGTGGTCCTGATCCAGAAAGACGCTGTAATAAATATCATACTTTTAAAAAATAAAAAATGTTAAATATTTTGCTATTTCCACCGAATTTTTGGAATTTGAGACCCCGTGCCAGAACAGAAGATATCATTCCAGAGTTCTGAAATTTTACACAGGTAAAAATTAGATGTAGGTACAACTTTTCGTTACTAGCGCGAAAGGCATTATGATTTTTTTGAAAATTATAAAATTTTAGATTTTTCTCTTTTTTCAACCAAATTTTCGAATCTTTAGGGCCCGTGCCAGAACAGAAGATATTATCCCAGGATTCTGAAATTTCATGGAGGAAATACTTAGATATAGGTACAACTTTTCCACACTACCGCAAAAGGGTTCTCAAACTTTCGATTTTTTCGACCCCCCCTATTACTTGTGTTAGTATCCGACATAACACCCAATACAGTATGATGGGCGACAGAGAAGCGGATAAAAATAGCAAGGCTATTTTTCCTTATATCCTAAAATGTCATTTAATAATTCTCAATGTTGGACAAAAGCGCATCGATAACTCCATATAAACAGCTCCAGATAAATGTTTGATTTCTACATCAATGATAAAAAAAACTTTCTTTCCACAAAGTAATTAAAAGTCTACCCTCAAATCTTGACGAAATATATCTCATACTTCACACTAAAATTATCTGAAATGACTTTATATAAATTTACTACAAAAAAGCTTACTTTAAGCAATATAAGTCAACAATTGGAAGTTCACCACCATCTTTTAAATCACTATTGGAACTTAAGAAATCTAATCAAATTATAGTAAATCTAATAAAAGAAGCATCATGTTCAGCTGTTCAAAGAAGCAAATTCATTGCAAGCACGGAACAACTTCCAGATGACATATATATTTAATTTGAGTCAATAGAGCTCTTAAAGACAGTATCATCGTCATGGAGGCGACTTAGTAAAAACAAATATTAATCAATTGCTTAAGGAAATCAAAACAAAAATAGGCAAGTTTTGAGAACAAGAAACTGAAGAACGCATTCTAAATTTATCCGAAGCCAATAAAAAAATAACATGGATCTTATCGAGGATGATTGGCAGACAAAGAAACAGAAAATCACGTTAAAAATGCCACAAAAATGACAGTAAAGAAATAGATTCTAAAGACATTGTACTAAAATTATTTTACCAAAAAATTATTGAAACTACAGTGATCACAATTTGACTTCCACTAATGACACTCAATCACAGATCGTTTAAACTGCCAATACAACCAAGGAAATAATTGCACGTCATGAGGAAGTTACTACGAAAGAAAAGAATGACGAACATAGAAGAAAAATTAACATTTTTCTGAAACATGTCACTGCTAATGAGGTTGAACCTGGAATTAAAAAAAGACAATCACTTCTTAGGGACGGAACGACATGCCATATCTTCATAAAAAAATATGCTAAATTTATTTTCTCAATTGTGACCACTATCTATAATACAACACCTAAAACTGGATGTGTACACGTTCAATGGAAGAAAGCGTATATCATTCAAATTTCAAAACAAGTAAGTACAGTATAACATGAGACAATTATCGTCCAATTACAGTAACAAATAGTATTTCTAAAATTTCCGAAACAATTATTGCAAAGACTCTCAGCTTTTCTTGATGAAACACCTCAACTCTCCTATAAACAGGTAGGATTGAGAAATAAAATATCTACCATAGATCAGTTACTAGGAATAACCACAGACATGCAATCTAATTAAACAAAATATACAGCATAAGAGCTAAATTATTGGACATGACAAGTGTCTGACATTGTATTGTAATATGATTTTTTTTGTGCTTTTTTTAAAGACAAAACTGTTCGGACTGCATATACCTACCACATACAAACGCTGGAAAGCAAAGAGTTTAAGGACAGGACTACCCAAATCAAAATAAACCAGGAATTTAACAAAAAAACAACAAAATCCATATTAAAAGAGAAATACAACAAAGAGCGGTAATGAAACCTGTCCTATACCAGGTCCGTAAATACGAAACAGGAATTTATGTACAGAAAAGAAACAGTGATTGGATGACAATGCTAAGAACTATTTTAGTCGAAGTATTGGCCATCGCTAGCCAAACATTTCTGCCATCGTTCCGGCAATGTGTGGATGCCAGACCAAAAACGGTGACTCTTGTGCTGCAAACCAGTCATCAAGCTATTTTCGTAAGATGTGAAGAGCTGGTCAGCAAGTGCGTGTCCCATGGACGCAAAGTTGTGAAAATCAGAAGGCGCCAAGCCTGGTGAGTAAGCCGCATGCGGGAGGATTTCCTTGCCAAACGTTGCAATCGTTTCCTTCACCGTTTTTTCTGTTTGCGAGGGTGCATTATCGTGAAGTACAATCATTTTATGTTGTCTTTGGTCATATTCTGGTCGTTTTTCACGCAAAGCTTGACGCAAATCGATCATTTGTTGTCGATAACGTTGAATATTAACGGTTTCGCCCAGGTTTCAGCAGTTCATAATAGATCGCCTTCTGATCCCACTAAACACAAAGCATTGTCTTCCGTCCATAGCAATTTTGTCTTGCAGTCGATGTCGCCGGTTCTACTGGAGTAACCCATGATATTTTAAGCTTTTAATTCTTGAAATAGATCCACTTTTCGTCACCAGTCACAATTCGATGGATAAATCCTTTCTACCTGGCGAGCAGAATTTTGCAAGTCTTTTTTCGGTTTTCCTACTGTCGTTCAGTCAATGCATGTGGAACCCATTTTCCCATCTTCTGAAACTTGTATATGGCTTTTAAACGATGGAAACTGCTTCTCGTATCACATTTAATTTGTCTGCGAGTTGTTGTTGCACCTGAGCATCATCCTCATCCAATAACGCTTGCAATTCGCTATCTGCAAACTTTTTGGATGGTATCCTACGTTCTTCGTTTCTCAGGTCAAAATCGCCACTTAAAAAAAAAAAAAAAAAAACACGCGCGTAGCACTGTGACTTCCCAAGAGAATGATCACTGTAAGCTTCGACAAGCATACGATGGGATTCTGCAGCCATTTTCTTCAAATGTTAACAACTTATCAATGCTGTCCGCACATCGTAGTTTATAGGTATAAATCGCGCCATGTTCAACGCTATTAAACACTACAGTATGACATGAAACTTGTCTGGCTGTGAGTTACAAATCGTTATCAGCAGTCAAAACAAGCAGGAGGCGCCAAGGACGCAGTTTTACGGTAACCACAGTGACGGCTAACGCCGTCTATGCACAAATTCCGGTTTCATATTTACACACGTGGTACTTAACTAACATTAATGATACCCCATATCCACTTGAAAACTGTAGAAAACTCGGTTTATTCGAGATAATACAGACTACTTATCCAATGCCAAATCTTCTAAAGATCACGTATCCGAACTTTGAAAATGTCATAGCAGAATTTGCTCTTTGTTGTGACACTTGGTGTCTAACTTAAAATCATAATAAACCACAATTTATCTTGTTTTATTATTCACGAGTCAATTCAGTTCTAGATAAAACATACATTTAACTATTAAAACAGCAGGATCAAACTTTCTAAAACTGAAAAATATTTGCGAGTTCTACTTGATGAAAACATGTATTTCAAGGACCACATTCATAACCATCACAACAAGGACAGCAATATCAATCTTCCTTAAGAGCAATCTTTTACAATGAATAATTATCAACAATAATAAAGAAAGAATTATATAAATCAATCATTAGAGTAATTGTCACTTATGGCTATCAATGGTATAACTCTGTAACATACCTATCACCAATAATAAAATGTGGTTACTCATTTAGCCTATACGCGATTAACATTACCTTAACATTCAAACATGTGTTCAGCATGATAAATTAAGCTGCTGAATAGTAAGACGTTTCTATCTTTTTTCTCTCATTACATACCTCAACAACTCGAAATCCTGGTTTATTTTGCCTTTTGAACATACTTACGTTTGACACACTATATTTATTATGCAAATATTAAATATATGGTGGTTCGTAATGCACACCCTTCACATCTCCTACAGGAAAACTGTGTTATTGTGTACATTTTGTTAACAATTATTTAATTATAAAATTACAAAAAAAAATCGAATCCAAATGCCATGCAAGTTCAAAAATCGTCGGTAAAATTAGGTTGTAGAATACCTACTTAGACCATTTATTTGATATTAACTCTTTGTTTTAGCTACTCTTAGCAACACTATAATTAGTATACGTATTAAAATATTTTAACAGTGACTATCAATATTAAACATGATCTTCCTCTTCCAACATGCTAGACCTTGATTTACAACGCACTTGGACCTATAAAACTATTAAAATATTTTGCTTGAAAGAAACATAATTGTTATTTATTATCGACATCTTAAAACACGCGCTTAGACCTATTACTGGAATTATTAAAATATTTTCACTTCAAAGGAATATGAGTACTAACAATAAGCTAACTTATTAACATGATTTTTTTTATAATTAAAATATATATCACTATTAAGCAGTAACGTATCTTCCAGTAAATTTTACAAAAGATCACTTTGGATGGCCTTTTAAAATATTTTCTTTTAAATTATTTTTCAACGTACCTCATATTTAATTTATGCTCCTTAGTTAAATTGTTATTCTTATTAAGAAAACAGACAATACAATTTGTTTTACATAATTGTATTCAAATAAAACAACTTACGTTGAGGTATCCTGAATGTAACATTAAACTATGTAAATATATTGACGATTTAGTGCGCACCGTTGAACTATAAAATTCAGAAAGTGCAACCCAATGGTATGTGTGCATATGAATATAACTTAATTGTTTTGTTATATAAATTCGTGTATATTCGTTTGACGTCACAGACGGAGGAAATCCGATCGCCGGCCAGAACTATTAATATGGCATCAAAAGCCTCGAGCTCAGATCTCCTGTGCCTACGGGCGAAGTCCCATCAAGCTCTTTCGCTTTATGTGTTTCTTTCTTCGGACAGCCTAGTTCAACCATAAATATATTGTCATTACCATTGATTCTCTGATCTTTTACTGGTTTCTACCTTTTGTACTATTTGATCATAGGTGGTCTTTTGAACTTAATTTTACCTACCTATTTACCGTTCTAGTGTTTGGCGGTCCATGCAATGAAGGCAGGCAACACTATTCCTGGCTCCAACTAGACTAAGCAATACGATACAATACCTGGTTGCTACTAGTCTAAGCAATACGGTAGGTAGCGACCCTCTACCTTTAATAGTGCAATTAGTCCAAGCAATGCGGAGGACTGTACAAATCATAGGCTTTCTCTTGTCAAAGCAATAAGGCAGGGGTGAATAATAAACCCATTTCCTGACTCCAACTATTCTAAGCAATAAGGCAGGAAGGTTGCGTATGTCAAGTTGGCAAATCAAGTGTATGTACTATTGATAACAATAATTGTACTTTCAAATACTTCCATTGTGCTCATTGAACCAACAAAAATCTTCGATTGTACCATTACCGATACCGGGAAAAACCCGGCCAAAGTTACTGGTACTACGTCAGGTTACCACCCCAAGTGATTGTACTATTAATAAAAATAATTGTAATTTCAAGCACTTCCATTGTACTCATTGAACCAACAAAAATTTTCGATTGTACCCACACCGATACCGGGAAAATCCCGGTCAAAATTTGGGGTGCTAACATGACGCAGCATCCCAAGTGATTGTACTATTGATAAAAATAATTGTACTTTCAAGTATTTCCATTGTACTCATTGAACCAACCAAAATCTTCTATTGTACCTTACGGAAACCGGGAAATTTAGCGGTACTTTGTCAAGTTAGCACCCTAAGTGATTGTACTATTGATAAAAATAATTGTATTTTCAAGTACTTCCATTGTACTCATTGAACCAACAAAGATTTTCGATTGTAGACACTCCGATACCGGTAAAATCCCGGCAAAAATTTAGCGGTACTACGACAAGTTAGCACCTGAAGTGATTGTACTATTGATAAAACTAATTGTACTTTCAAGTACTTCCATTGTACACATTGAACCAACTAAAATCTTCGATTGTACCCTCACCGATACCAGGAAAATCCCGGCCAAAGTTACCGGTACTACGTCAAGTTACCACCCAACTGATTGTGCTATTCATAAAAATAATTATACTTACAAGTACTTCCATTGTACTCATTGAACCAACAAAAATTTCCGATTGTACCCACACCGATACCGGTAAAATACTAGCCAAAATTACTGGTACTTTGTCAAGTTAGCACAATAAGTGATTGTACTATTGATAAAAATAATTCTACCTTCTAGCACTTCCATTATGCTCATTGAACCAGCAAAAAAATTCGATTGTACCCTCACCGATAAAGGGAAAATCTAAGTCAAAATTTGGGGTGATAACTTGATCCACCTTCCCGATTGATTGAACTATTGATAAAAATAATTGTACTTTCAAAGAATTCCATTGTTCTCATTGAACCAAACAAAATCTTCGATTGTACCCTCACCGATACCGGGAAAATCCCGGTCAAAATTACCGGTACTACGTCAAGTTAGCACCCAAATTGATTGTACTATTCATAAAAATAATTGTACTTTCAAGTACTTTCATTGTACTCATTGAAAAAACAAAGATCTTCGATTCTACAATCACCGATACCGGGAAATTCTAGGTCAAATTTTGGGGTGCTAACTTGACTCAACATCCCATGTGATTGTACTATTGAAAGAAATAATTGTCCTTTGACTACTTTCATTGTATTCATTGAACCAACAAAAATCTTCGATTGTACCTTCACCGATACCGGGAAATTACCGGTCAAAGAAAGGGTGCAACGTCAAGTTAGCACCCCAGTGATTGTACCATTGATAAAAATAATTGTATTTTTAAGTACTTCCGGTGTACTCATTGAACCAACAAAAATCTTCGATTTTACCCTCACCGATACCGGGAAAATCCCGGTCAAAGTTAGCGGTATTACGACAAGTTAGCACCTCAAGTGATTGTACTATTGATAAAACTAATTGTACTTACAGGTACTTCCATTCTACACATTAAAACAACTAAATTCCTCGATTGTACCCTCACCGATACCGGGAAAATCCCGGCCAGAGTTACCGGTACTACGAAAGGTTACCACCGATTGTACTATTCATAAAAATAATTGTACTTTGAAGTACTTCCATTGTACTCATTGAACCAACAAAAATTTTGGATTGTACCTACACCGATACCGGGAAAATCCCGGTCAAAATTTGGGAAGCTAGCTTGACGCAACATCCCAAGTGATTGTACAATTTATAAAATAACTGTACTTTCAAGTACTTCCATTGTACTCATTAAACAAACAAAAACCTTCGATTGTACCCTTACCGGAACCAAGTTAGCACCAGAAGTTAGTACTACGTCAAGTTAGCACCCGAATTGATTGTACTATTGATAAAAATAATTGTACTTTCAAGTACTTTCATTGTACTCATTGAACCAACAAAAATTTTCGATTGTACCCTCAACGATACCGGTAAAATCTCGGCCAACCTTAGTGTTACTTTCTCAAGTTAGCACCTTAAATGATTGTACTATTGATAAAAATAATTGAACTTTCAAGTATTTAAAATGTGCTCATTGAACCAACAAATATATTCGAATGTATCCTCAGCGATACCACGAAAATCAAGGTCAAAATTTGGGGTGATAACTTGATGCACCTTCCCAATTAATTGTACTATTGATATAAAAATGTCGTTTCAAATACTTCCATTGTACTCTTTTAAAAAACAAAAATCTTCGTTGTGCCTTTCCGATTTCGCGAAATTCACGGTCAAAGTTAGCGTTACTACGTTAAGATAGCACCCCTAGTGATTGTACTATTGATAAAAGATATTGTACTTTGAAGTACTTCCATTGTACTCATAGAACCCAAAAAATCTTCGATTGTACCCTCATCGATAGCGGGAAAATCCCGGTCAAAGTTTGGGAAGCTAGCTTGACGCAACATCCCAAGTGATTGAACAATTGATAAAAATAATTCTACTTTCAAGTACTCCCATTGTACAAATTAAACAAACAAAAACCTGCGATTGTACCCTTACCGAAACCGGGAAATTCCCGGTCAAAATTAGCAGTTAACTAATTCAAGTTAGCACCCCATGTGATTGTACTATTGATAAAAATAATTGTACTTTCAAAGAATTCCATTGTTCTCATTGAACCGAACAAAATCTTCGATTGTACCCTCACCGATACCGGGAAAATCCCGGCCAAAGTTACCGGTACTACACAAGTTAGCACAACAATTGATTGTACTATTTATAAAAATAATTGTACTTTCAAGTACTTCCATTGTACTCATTGAACCAACAAAAAAATTCGATTGTACCCTCACCGATACGGGTAAAATCTCGGCCAGACTTAGAGGTACTTTCTCAAGTTAGCACCTTAAATGATTGTACTATTGATAAAAATAATTGAACTTCCAAGTACTTCCAATGTGCTCATTGAGCCAGCAAAATATTTCGATTGTGCCCTCACCGATACCGGGAAAATCGCAGTCAAAATTTGGGGTGATAACTTGATGCAGATTCCCAATTAATTGTACTATTGATAAAAAAGGCCTCTCAAATACTTCCATTGTGCTCATTGAACCAACAAAAATTTTCTATTGTACCTTACCGAATTCGGGAAACTCCTGCTCAAAGTTAGCGTTACTACGTCAAGATAGCACCCCAAGTGATTGTACTATTTATAAACAATAATTTTATTGTAAGTACTTCCATTGTACTCATTGAACCAACAAAAATCTTCGATTCTACCGCATCGATATCGGGAAAATCCCGGTCAAAGTTTGGGAAGCTAGCTTGACGCAACATCCCAAGTTATTGTACTATTGATAAAAAAAATGTAATTTCAAATACTTCCATTGTACTCATTGAACCAACAAAAGTCTTCGATTTTTCCCTCACCGATACCGGGAACATCCCGGTCAAAGTTACCGGTACTACGCCAAGTTAGCACAAAAAGTGATTCTACTATTGATAAAAATAATTTTACTTTCAAGTACTTCCATTGTACTCATTGAACCAACAAAACCTTCGATTGTACCCTCATCGATACCGGGAAAATCCCGGTCAAAGTTTGAAGCTAGCTTGACCCAACATTACAAGTGATTGTACAACTGATAACAATAATTGTACTTTCAAGTACTTGCATTGTACTCATTAAACAAGAAAAACATTCGATTGTACCCTTACCGAAACCGGGAAATTACAGGTCAAAAATTAGCGGTACTACGTCAAGTTAGTAGCCCATGTGTTTGTACTATTGATAAAAGTAATTGTACTTTCAAAGAATTCCATTGTTCTCAAAGAACCAAACAAAACCTTCGATTGTACCCCCACCCATACCGGGAACATCCCGGCCAAAGTTACCGGTACCACGTCAAGTTAGCACCCGAATTGATTGTACTATTCATAAAAATAATTGTATTTTCAAGTACTTCCTATGTACTCATTGAACCAATAAAAATTTTCGATTTTACCCTCACCGATACCGGTAAAATCTCGGCCAAACTTAGCCTTACTTTGTCAAGTTAGTACCTCAAGTGATTGTACTATTGATAAAAATAATTGTACTTTCAAGTACTTCCATTGTACTCATTGAACCAACAAAAATGTCTTCGATTTTACCCTCACCGATACCGGGAAGGTCCCTGTCAAAGTTAGCGTTACTACGGCAAGATAGCACCCAAAATGATTGTACTACTGATAAAAAATAATTTTACTTTCAAGTACTTCCATTGTACTCATTGAACCAACAAAAATCTTCGATTGTACCCTCATCGATACCGGGAAAATCCCGGTCAAATTTCGGAAGCTATCTTGACACAACGTCCCAAGTGATTGTACAACTGATAAAAGTAATTGTACTTTCAAGTACTTCCTTTGTACTCATTAAACAAACAAAAATCTTCGATTGTAACCTTACCGAAACTGGGAAGATCCCTGTCAAAGTTAGCGTTACTACGGCAAGATAGCACCCCAAGTGATTGCACTACTGATAAAAAATAATTTTACTTTCAAGTACTTCCATTGTACTCATTGAACCAACAAAAATCTTCGATTTTACCCTCACCGATACCGGGAAGATCCCTGTCAAAGTTAGTGTCACTACGGCAAGTTAGCACCCCAAGTGATTGTACTATTGATAAAAATAATTGTACTTTCAAGTACTTCCATTGTACTCATTGAACCAACAAAACATTTCGATTGTACCCTCACCGATACCGGTAAAATCTCGGCCAAACTTAACGGTAGTTTGTCAAGTTAGCACCTTAAATGATTGTACTATTGATATAATTAGTTGTACTTTCAAGCACTTCCATTGTATAAATTAAACCAAAAAAATCTTCGATTGTACCCTCATCGATACCGGGAAAATCCCTGTCAAAATTTGGGAAGCTAGCTTGACGCAACATCCCAAGTGATTGTACAATTTATAAAAAAGTTGTACTTTCAATTACTTCCATTGTACTCATTGAACCAACAAAAATCTTCGATTGTACCCTAACCGAAACCTGGAAATTCCCGGTCAAAGTTAGTGGTACTACGTCAAGTTAGTATCTTAAATGATTGTACTATTGATAAAAATAATTGAACTTTCAATTACTTCCAATATGCTCATTGAATAAACAAATATTTGGGAATGTACCCTCACCGATACCATGAAAATCCCGGGCAAAGATTTGGGTTGCTAACTTGACGCAGCATGCCAAGTGATTGTCTATTGATAAAAATAATTGTACTTTCAAATACTTCCATTGTACTCATTGAACCAACAAAAATCTTCGATTGTACCTTAGCGAAAGCGGGAAATTCCCTGTCAAAGTTAGTGGTACTACGTCAAGTTAGCACCCCAAGTGAAAGTGAGTGTAGTATTGATAAAAATAATTGCAATTTCAAGTATTTTCACTGTACTCATTGAACAAACAAATAGCTTTGGTTGTACCCTCAACGATACCTTTAAAATGGCGGTCAAATTTAGAAGCACTACGTCAAGTTAGCACCCCAACTCATTGAACTATTGAAAAAAAACTATATCTTCAAATACGTTCATTGTATTTATTGAACCAACAAATATCTTTGATTGTACCCTCAACGAAAGAGTAAAATTATAGGTCAAATTTAGCAATACTACGTCAAGTTAACACCCCAAGTGATTGTACTATTGATAAAATTATTTGTACTTTCAAGTGCTTTCATTGTGCTCATTGAACCAATAAAAATCTTCGATTGTACCCTCACCGATACCGGGAAAATTCCGGTCAAAGTTGGGGGTGCTAACTTGACGCAGTATTCCAAGTGATTGTACTACTAATAAAAAATAATTGTATTTTCAAGTATTTCCATTGTGCTCATTGAACAAACAAATATATTTGATTGTAACCTCACCGATACCGGGAAAATCCCAGTCAAAATTTGGGGTGTTAACTTGACGCGGCATCCCAAGTGATTGTACAATTGATAAAAATAATTGTCCTTTCAAGTACTTCCATTGTACTCATTAAACCAACAAAAATCTTCGAATTTACCCTCACCGTTACGAGTAAAATCCCGGTCAGAATTAGCGGTACTACGTCAAGTTTCCACCCGAAGTGACTGTAATATTGATAAAAATATTTGTACTTTCAACTGTTTTCATTGTGCTCATTGAACCAACACAAATCTTCGATTGTACCCTCACCGATACCTGGAAAATAACGGTCAAATTTGGGCTGCTAACTTGACGCAGCATCCCAAGTGATTGTACTATTGATAAAAATAATTGTCCTTTCAAGTACTTACATTGCATTCATTGAACCAACAAAAATCTTCGATTGTATCCTCGTCGATGCCGGGAAGATCAGGGCCAAATTTTGGTGTGCTAACTTGACGCAACATCCAAATGATTGTACTATTGATTAAAATAATTGTACATTCAAGCACTTCCATTGTACTCATTAAACAAACAAAAATCTTCGATTGTACCATTACCGAAACCTGGAAATTCCCGGTCATAGTTAGCGGTACTACGACAAGTTAGCACCTCAAGTGATTGTACTATTAATAAAACTAATTGTACTTTCAGGTACTTCCATTGTACACATTGAAACAACTAAAATCCTCGATTTTACCCTCACCGATACCGGGAAAATGCCGGCCAGAGTTACCGGTACTACGAAATTTTACCACCGCAACTGATTGTACTATTGATAAAAATAATTCTACTTTCAAGTACTTCCATCGTGCTCATTGAACCAGCAAAAATCAACGATTGTACCCTCACCGATACCGGGAAAATCGCGGTCAAAATTTGGGATGTTAGCTTGACGCAACATCCCAAGTGATTGTACGATTTATAAAAATAACTCTACTTTCAAGTACTTCCATTGTACTCATTAAGCAAACAAAAACCTTCGATTGTACCCTCAACGATACGTGGAAAATCCCGGCCAAAGTAACCGGTACTACGTCAAGTTAACACCCCAATTGATTGTACTATTGATAAAAATAATTGTACTTTCAAGTACGGTACATCTATTGTACTCATTGAACAAACAAATACCATTAATTGTACCCTCAACGATACCGGTAAAATCCCGGTCAAAGTTAGCGGTACTACGTCAAGTTAGCACCCCAAGTGATTGTACTATTGATAGAAATAATTGTACTTTCAAGCACTTCTATTGTATTTGTTGAATCAACAAAATCTTCTATTGTACCCTCATCGATAACGGGAAAATCCTGTTGAAAATTTGGGGTGCTAACTTGACGCAACATCCCAAGTAATAGTAATATTGATAAAAATAACTGTGCTTTCAAGTACTTACATTGTACTCATTAAACCAACAAAAATCTTCGATTGTACCCTTACCGAAACCTGGAAATTCCATGTCAAAGTTAGTGGTTCTACATCAAGTTAGCACCCCAACTTATTGTACTATTGATAAAAATAATTGTACTTTCAAGCACTTTCATTCTACTCATTGAACCAACAAAAATCTTCAATTGTACTCTCACAGATTCCGGGAAAATCCCGTTTAAAGTTAGCGGCACTACGTCAAGTTAGAACCCCAAGTGATTGTACTATTGATAAAAATAACTGTATCTTCAAATACTACCATAGCACTAATTGAACCAACAAATATATGTTATTGTACCCTCAACGAAACCGGGATATTCTGGGTCAAATATAATGGTACTACGACAAGTTAGAACCCCAAGTGTTTGTACTATTGATAAAAATAACTGTATCTTCAAATATTACCATTGTACTCATTGAACCAACAAATATCTTTGAATTCACCCTCATCGAAACCGGGAAGTTCTGGGTCAAATTCAATGGTACTACGTCAAGTTAGCACCCCAAGTGATTGTACTATTGATAAAAATAATTGTACTTTCAAGTACTTCCATTGTACTTATTGAACCAACAAAAATCTTCGAGTATACCCTCATCGATACCGGGAAAATCCCGGTCAAATTTAACGGTACTACGTCAAGTTAGCCCCCCAAGTGATTGTACTATTGATAAAAATAATTGTACTTTCAAGTATTCCATTGTACTCATTGAACCAACAAAAATCTTCGATTGTACCCTCACCTATACCGGGAAAATCCCGGCCAAATATACCGGTAATACGTCAAGTTAGCACCAAAAGGGATTGTACTATTGATAAAAATAATTGTACTGTCAAGTACATCCATTGTACTCAATGAAGCAACAAAAATCTTCGATTGTACCCTAACCCAAACCGGGAAATTCCCTGTCAATTTTTTGGGTACTATGTCAAATTAGCACCCCAAGTGTTTGAACTATTGATAAAAATAATTGTACTGTACCTTCAAGTACTTTCATTGTTCTCATTGAAGCAACAAAAATCTTCGATTGCACCCTCACCGATACCGGGAAATTATTATTTTTTAAAGTTTGAGGTGCTAACTTGACGCAGCACCAAAACTAATTTTACTATTGATAAATATAATTGTAATGTACTTTCAAGTACTTCCATTGTACTCACTGAACCAACAAAAATCTCCGATTATACCCTAACCAAAACCGGGAAATTCCCGGTCAATATTTTGGGTACTATGTCAAGTTAGCACCCCAAGTAATTGCACTAGTGATAAAAATAATTGTACTGTACCTTCAAGTACTTCCATTGTGCTCATTGAAGTAACACAAATTTTCGATTGTACCCTCAAGGAAACCATTAAATTACCGGTCAAGGTTTGCGATACTACGTCAAGTTAGCACCTTAAGTGATTGTACTATTGATAAAAATAATTGTACTTTCAAAAATACTTCCATTGTTCTCATTGAACCAACAATTCTTTCCGATTACACATTCACGGAAACCGGGAAATTCCCATTCAAAATTTGGGTACTACATCAAGTTATCACCCCAAGTGATTGTACTATTGAAAAAATAATTGTACCTTCAAGTACTTCCATTGTACCCATTTAAAAAAACAAAAAAAATATTCGATTGTACCCTAACCGATACCTTATCGTTAAATTCTCGGTCAAATTTCTGATGACGTAAAACCCCAAATGATTCTACTATTCTTGAAAATAATTGCAGCTTCAAATACTTCCATTTTACACAATGAACCAACAAGAATCTTCGTACCTTTACAATGTACCTTTACCGATACCGGGAAATTCCCGGTCAAGAATTAGGGTGCTAAGTTGTCATTGCACC
>JAGDQP010018350.1:0-36720 GCA_022664845.1 Lepisma saccharinum | reverse complement strand
TGATGTAACAGGACAGTCAGCTAGACAAGACGTTACTGTGTACGTGGGTAGACAAACACGTTGTTGGCTTGTGTTCACTCAGTCGCCAGTGAGACATCGTTAAGTGTACTGCGTGACTGTCACATTTACAAGGACCAACGGAACGAATTGATGAGAGAATTGCACTGCGATCAACGAAAATCAGCGATTGACGGTGTGCGAATTAGAACATTCCACGGACTGCTGCTGTTCGATGGATTTTAACGGATGAGCTAGACATGAAACGTGTCGGTGAAACTCCTTCCGCGCCTTCTCCCACAAAAACAGAAGAAATTTCGGGTTGAAGTTGCATAGAACTTCCTGGCAAGTGCTGAGAATATCACAGATTTCCTTTAAAAGGCTATTCCTTCCAGTAAGTGCATCACTCGCCGAATTTGAAGCTATACTTGAAACGTTGGTTATAATATTTACTTGTAATTCACTCATTGATTCATCTCGAGAAGCCTTCTTAATTATTCAGATTGTTCCGCGGAAGAATGCTCGAGTTTGTAGCAGACTTGATGCAGATTTGCTTATCTACTCACTCGGCAGTCGGTGTAAATTGTGATGATCACACATACACTGCCTTACTCAACGACGTCTCACTGCCGCTTGAGTAGCCACAAGCCAGCATGGATGTTCTCCTGTGTTTAGTGTTTACCCATGTACAGTAAGGTTCCGTCTAGTTGGCCGCCAAGTTAAGATCGCGTGACCGATTGCCGAGATATTCATTAAATGGTCGCTTCTTGCGGTTTATATGCGTGATCTTAAGGCTGTAGATCACCCCCGCCATCTTGGTACGCACTTTCCATTGATTAACATGGGAATTGTTTTACTGGTCTTATACTTTTCAGGAGTATAGTTTTAACTTGTGTTTTCGTCCAATTTATCGTCATGTTGTCTTTTACTCATGCTACTTTATAGAAATGCAATATTTTACACAGGAACAGTATAATTTCCCGTTAACATATTGTGATTTATATAACAAACTATTAATAATACATTATACTTATATATTTGGAGAAACTTCACAAACCAAAACTACACAAGAGTCAAAATAACCACCAAGACAAATTTTGTGAAAGCAGAACTTAAATATTCTACATCCGAAAGACATAAAATGAGTAAAACAATTCCCGTGTAAATCAATGGAAGGTGCGCACCAAGATGGCGGGGGTGATCTACAGCGTTAAAGCGCAGTAAACATGTAAAAAAATGTCGTCCTAGTTTTACATCTGGTAACACTTGTTATGTGAAGCTGGCAACGCTGAAGAAATGGTGTCTTCGTGTGCATTGTAACGTCAAAAGAACACAGAGATGCTCTTTTCCTTTTCTCGGGAGAGGTACTACAAAGGCTATGGAAACATCAATAAGTGATCATTGAATTGAGGGTCCGAAGAGGGAGAAAGAGGGCGTAAATAATACATTTCCTTGCAGAATGACTCATTAGTGACATCATCAATCGTTAATGATGGTCATTGCATGACGAAGTGGATACGCTTTCGGTAATGTCGGATTGTTAATTATAAAGCAGCTTTCATCGCATCCTGCACTGCCAACGCCTTTTATTTTATTTTATTTATTTATTTTCTTTTTAATTTTAACGAAAAGTGCTTCCTGCAGTTGCAGGATGACGCGTAATTTTTTTGACATTACAGGAAAAGAAGTCGTAAAATGAGTTAACACTTTGAGTAAGTTCACGCTTCATGAAGAATACCTGAAGCATTGTGTGTGTGTTCAAATTTGGTAAATTGCTAGGAAATAGCGTTGAGAACAATATTGCAGATAACAGTCCTTACTCGAGATGCAATATTGGTTCTATTCCATAGTAGAGTAAGTTGTGTTTTGCCATTTCGGTTTAATTTCACGGTTCTTTTGTTTTTCGTTTCTTCTTTGTTCATTACGTTTTGTTAGGTTAAGTAAAATTAGGTTGGGTTTTGTACATTCCCACATAGCAGAGTACGTCCCTGGGACGTCCCATTTAGATCCCATTACCGTCAGAATGGTCCTGCTCCCATAGCGATGTCTTAAGGACGTCCGTGGGATAACTCTGTGGGCAATACAAACAGTTCATCCCGTATGGAGGTCCCCTGGATGTCCCCGGAAAACCGTGCGGGATTACCTACCTGGAATTTCTATAAATTAAATTGACCTTACTATTATTATTATTTAATTAATTATAACTATACGAAGGATATGCCTTCGTATAGTTATACGAAGGATTAATTATAACTATACATCCCATGGAGGTAAACGGGACTTAAACAGGACGTCCCGATATCCTACCAGGAGATCCGTCAGATATCCCTGGGACGTCATTTTGCTATGTGGGTTAGTTTGACTTTGAATACTCTAAAATGGATTTGTTCCGAAATTAACAACGTCGGTCTGGTTTGTCTTACCTCCTACACATATACAATGTTTAACGATTATTATCGTACGTTTTCAAAGGTTTCGAGTCACTCGCCATAGGCTACTTCTTTTTCTATGTAACTCTGCGCAAAGAATCATTTTGAGTTATATCTGAATATTCCATGCCTTGTTGCATTTCATCGTGTCGTGCGTTGCTTGGGCATACTTCTGTTTTTGATCTTTCATCTCTACACGTACATTTTCTCACAATATCATTTGCTTCTTTTTGTGCGACGAGACCAAGCTGTCATCCCCACATTTTCTTTAGGTGTATCTGAATAAGTTAAAAAAAAAAATCACACACGTTAACTCCGCACTTGCATGTAATCATCGTAGTTCGTTTGCTTCATATTTTGCCTTCATTTTTAAAGTTTCATTTTCGTATGTCATAAACTTCCATAGAAACTAAAATAGTGCTGAGTTTAAAAGAATCATTGTATGCCATAGATATTTTTCATATACAATAATAATCTTCAATATTCTAGGTGTTTGGGAAGTCTTATATTTTTCTATACATACTTCATCCCCGGGGTCCAGTGGCTACGGTCGGTGACCGGATAAGTACATGGAGGGCGACGCGGGATCAAGTCTCGCTCACACCAGATATCTTGACTGAAGTTTTGGAGAGTTTTCCTCAGTCTTATCAATCTAATGCCATAGAGACCCTGCTCTACCTTTGAATACCCTAAAATGGATTTGTTCCGAAATTAACAACGTCGGTGTGTTTTTTCCACTAAAGGCTACTCTACCTTCTTATTTTTTTACTGAAAGTGAAGGAATAAAGTAATAGAAACTAATACAATACCGATAGAGTATTGCAGATAGCTATAGCACTTCTCCTTGAACTGCACGATATTTCTTCGACTAAGTCATAGCGAAGCCCAAGAAATTGGTGGATTGGGCTTCTTCCACCAATGGACGAACTTGGGTCTTCACTACATACTGCATTTTGATGTAAACTTCTTGTTTTAATAGCGTTAAATGAAACTATCACATGATCATACGAATCGGAACTGTTACATGAAACATTCACATGAATCGAAACTTGATGTAAACGGATATTCTTATAATAGCCATCAATGTATGACCGTATGAATCGGAACTTGATGTAACCTGGCATTCTTATAATAGCCATTCAATGAATCGATGATATGAATGTGAACTGTCACCGGAACTGGAACCTTAGATGTTTAACAATGTTATAAGTTGGTAGTCATGGAAATCCAGAAGGAGTACCACCATCATTCTTTGTGCTATTGAACTCGCTTTATTTCTCCCAACAAGTGGTATGGATCATGAAGAATTTAGCATTTTAGTTTCAGATATCGTTGTGGATAGACAGGCAGAAGAAAGGATGCAAGCGCTCTTGACGTATAGAATATTTTAGAGGAGACAACTATCTGAACTTTCCTTAGAAAGTATTAATTTTTTCTTGTAAGTTTTTCATATCTGAAAGGACATTTTCTGGTTTCGAGGAAGAATAAAAAAATGCAATGGTGAAAAGTTTATGGATACTTTTTTTTTTTTAACAACATACACGTAAACGTGAGCTCATATAAAACTTGCATGTTTCAGTTAGATTAAGCGAAGGTGAGGGGAGAGGCGAAATCATGTGGCCAACTAGAATTTAAATATTTCTGCTTCGGTGGTATTGGTGCTTTGTGAAAGGAGATAGCAAATCTTCTTTGTAACTGTTAAACTGCGATTCGCTCGATTAGCCAGCCAAGATGCAAGGCATGATAAGTGTTGTCAGGACTCTCACGAAAGAACGGCATGAAATGAGATTTTTAGATAAAATTAAGAGATATCGTTTCTCTTCAAGTATTCAGATAATAGTTTATTGGTTTAAGCATTTGATTTTAACACTAGATTGAGGATATTTTTAGTCTGTGTGGTTTGTTCTTTTTTAATATATATATCTAGTTTACTGCATCAGTATTTTGTGCCATGTAAATTATGTTGTAACAAGATTTTAAACTCTTGCTGAGAAGACTGTGGATTAAAAAAAATCTTATGTTAAATTTAGTAAAAAATATAGCTAGACTAGAAATCATAATTAGAACTAAACAAAAGTCCATACTTACTTTCTCTATGACTTACGGAACTCGCAAGTTCATCACCGCAGTAACGATCGCCATAGGATTCTATTCTCGGCAAGATGAAGCCAGTTTCCATCACAAACATCTACTTCTCGAAGATCCCTTCTAATATTGTCCTCCCAACGTCATCTCGGGCTTCCCAACGGTCTCGTTCCATCCGGCTTTCCAACCAAGATGCAATATAGTCTTGGTTTTTCTCCATGGTATCTTATTTAGATGTTTCATCCCCGAATGTTTCACCTTCGAATATAAGGATCGATCGATATATCGAAAAAAGTTGCACCACCCTACAAACAAAGTACGTTTTTACTACAAATGTAGGGACCCTTCCCTCCCCCTCCTCCGAGTGGAAACTGATTTTCATTTTAACCCCTGGAACTTATGGTATTGAACTTTTATTTTCAGTAACAAGAGTTAGGAACTGGGTAAGTAAAATCAGATCGGTGTGGGAACCAAAATAAAATGCACAATCAGCAAATTCTCAACCTTGTGGCAACATTTCTGTCCAAATTAGAGCATAAAGCAACTTACACTCTTCTGGGGACAATTTTGTAATAAGTTACTGCTTAATTATTATCACATAGTGTTAATTAGACACATCATCACATTAGTATTAGACATCATTATGTCTAATATAGGGTAGTTATATCAAACACACATTAAAATTCCGTTACCGATGTATGTTGTAGTACTGTTTCGTATCAACACAACCCTACTCACTTTCCGAATAGTTGACAGTTTTTTTTTTCCTATGCTGGAGAGTTCCTGCAACTCTTTTCCAGTGTAGGGATAGGAGAAGGGGGAAAGCTAGACAGAGACGAAAATCGATGAGCGACAAGAGAGCTATTCGTGCTGATCGCTGGGAAGTGGTTGTTCTATCGGGAGGGGGGTTCCACTCCGCCCAGCAAGAAGGGGAAAAAAGATTACAGAGTAGACTGGGGGAAAACGTGATTTCCTGGCTCGCGAAAGGTGAAGTTAAAGATGTGACGTCACTATGTGATGAGTTTCTGCACTCTTTTGTTCTGTCAGTGACATGTGCATCTCTTCTCCCTCTCTGTAATTTCACGACATAAAAAGAATTCGCCGTGTCCACTCAGTCTGAAACTATTAGTACTTTATCCTTTATAGTGAGTCGACCCTTTGACATGTTCGCTCCGCCCTGCATGCCTCCCTCCCAGGCCTCCATTTTTTAATATAATTTTCTTCTTTATATTTTCGAATTCCAATGGTAGAGGAACAATGACCAAGCACTTATCGTTCTTTTCGGTTCATTTATATGAGCGTAGGCTCAGAAAAGAAAAAGAGGTACACTCAGGGTAAAAAGGTGCTGAGGCGCCGATTTGAACTATCCAGTGCCGTAAGATAAAGACATCTTCTACGTAAAACAAACTTCGAATGTAGGTTCAAGGTGTTTTTTGAGAACAAATAAGAGTTTCTGTGTGGGCAGAAAGTTCCAGGGTATTTGGAAGTCCCGAAGACTATTCCGGGATTCGGAACATGTTACATCCTGGGCCTGGAATTCTCCGAAATACCAAAATTCCGACATTCCAAAACAAAGAAATCGGAAAAATGGCTTTCTGATTCCCAAATCTGGATTTCAATTTCGGAGCGTTCTGGAATGCGAAACACCTCTCCTTTCAAAGCCCATGATGGTGAGTGTTCTCCCCCGGGGGAAACTATGTGAGGTGAAAATCCTGAGTAAGGTGGTTTGTTATTGACTTCCATCTGATTAAGATTATCTTAACATCCTAAGGACGGGGCCTACAATTGCTAAAATGTCTTTGAAAGGATCGAATCCGAAACCTTTGATTACAAGGCCATAAGCGTAACCGTTACCTAGCGGGGACTCAAAACACATAGTGTAATTTCATCTTCAATCATTGATCTTTGATGGAACTTTTATTCATTTATATTTTAACCTTGAAGAACATCTTAACTGCACAGGCCATTAACTCTTTTATTTTGTGTATGGGGAAAATGAATGAAAAAGGTAACTATTGTTAATTTCAAAGGAATCTACTACAGACATTCGCCTGTTGTGACCGAGGAACAGCAGGGAAAATCTAAATTAGGATGACCGGTCCTGGGATTGGAACCATTCAAAGATTATGTGAGCACTTTTTTTTATGGCGCCAGTTTAGTAATAAATGAGTTCTATTCAAATGGTTTTCTTGTTTATTCCTAGTATCGTGATATATACAAGTAGGAATAAAAAATACAGACCACTTGTTGTCCACCATTTTGCATCTTATTTCACATGAACTCTGTCACTTTGGCCCACCAGACTCCTCTTACAAATGAAAAATATCTTTGAAATACCTTTATTCTGTCAAGAAATCTTTTACAGCCAACAGAAGATTAAATAATAATAATAATAATCATAAAATTAAAATAAACTTGTATCCTGGCGCTAAACAGGCACATTTTTTAAAGCAAATGAGCTGTAATTTCTTGTTCCAATTTCAGGTAATCGTTGGTTGCATTTCATAGGTCTGTATATATACGCTTAAAAAATACTGGCTGAAAAGCATATGACCGATCGGGAACTAATAAGCTAGTGAGATAGGGTTAGTTATGAGGTGTCAGTTTGTTGATAATTCCGGAGAGGGCGTGATGGGAATGTAAGTGGCACCATAGGTCTGCAACTTGAACTTCCTGCTTCAATCCCTGACGACGTAGAAAATGGAAGATGGAAAGGTTTCTCCTATCAAACGGGGAGAATAGGGAGGGGGGGGAGTTTAATCCTGGGAGGAGAGAAGGACGAAGGTGGATGAGTTTCCACAAGCCGTCTCTCTCAAAGAAAATCAATAAGTCTCACTTAATCTTTGTTCGGAAAACCCATTAATACTCGCGGTTCTTATGATGAATGGTGGATGTCAGCCCCTCTATTCAGAAGGCACTCTTTGGCAAACAATCCCGCAAGACGACTGCCAGAGAAGCAGATCACTTTCAAAGTACCAGAAGGAAGAAAGAAAGCTGAGAGAGAGAGAGAGAGAGAGAGAGGAGGAGGAAATCCAGTTTAACCAAGAATCGTAGCGGGAGTTTCTACGAAGGGCTACGTATAAGAAGGGAAACTTGCTACAGGGTATGATAAGAAAACAAGAATTTTCATTAATCAGTAAGTTGCCATACTATCTGCCCCCGTTTAATAGGAATATTTAAAACAGTAGCACCATACTCGCTTGCACAACGTTTCAAAAATTTTCAAGAAACTGCAGCTATAGACCACATTTGCAGAGACAAGTCCAATGTAGTGATTTTGTTTCTGTATGAATGGACAGGGTTTTCAACTACACAAGGCTTTCTTCAAATGTGGGTAATTGTTTTAATGTTTCAGTCATGCACCTCAAGGACACATAATCACATTATACATATGCACTAATAAGTTCTAAGAATCAGAGGTTTCTGTATGCGAAAGTTTGTTGGCTATAGTTTCCTGCCCAGAACTAAATGATTCAGTGTTTAAAATCTTACTATTGTAATCAAATATTTCATATAAAACACGTATTAGCAAATATTGGATTAGTACTCACTTGAAGTAATACTAAAGTGATTTTTTCGTGGATTTCTATAGTGAGCGTAATGGGGAATTCTCAACTTACGTGGTTCTGCTAGTAAACTTTGTCCTCGTAAAACCCGGAAAGTGTGTAATCGCATACATTTTGCACGCACGAAAAGGAGGAATTGCGGATTCAGATGTTTTAGTCTAAAATAGAAGGCAGTTGGTGATAAATATCGCTGAAGCATTTTCCTTGATTGCTTTCTCTGTTCTTTTTCACTTCTTTTGTATTTTTGCTATCGTTTTTCTCTTCTTTTACGCCTGTATTTTGTCCTTTCATTTTCAGCTTTTCTTCTCTTACGTTCTCTTGTCATATTCTTCTCTTTTCCGACTATTTGTTATTCATTTCTGTCCTCTGTCTTTCTCCTTTTCTTCATTTTTCGTTTCCTTCTTCTTTCTCGGCTATTCCTGTTCCTATCTCTTTCCTGTCCTGTTTTTTCTTCCCGTTATCTAGTTTTTTCCTTCTTATTCTCTATTTTTTTCCCCTATTTTTTGTTTTTCTCTTCGTCTTTCTTTCATATATCTCCTTTTCTGAGCCTGTTTCTTTTTCCTGTTCTCTTATCCTATTTTTATTTGTGTTTCCCTTGTATTCGTATTCCGTTTTCCTTTTCTCTCGTTGTACTTATTTCATTCTGCCATCCTCTCTATTTCTGATTTTCTTTCAATTTCACTTTCCATTACTACTTTCTTGTCGCTTTATTTTTCTTCTTTTCACTCCCCCTGCCCCCACCCCTCTAACTGTGACGAAGGCAACTTGCCACTGCAACGTATCTTCCTCTCATTACCTCTAATTATTACCTTGTTCCAATTGCTTCAGCTAATGAGCCCTGAAGCGATGCTAGTAATGCGAGGCGACAGGGTAGAGAGGCGTTTTTGACGTCAGTGCATGCGTCGGTGGTTTCTGAGGCCGTTGTAATTACCTGTAGTAGCTATCTCTCTCTCTCACACACACACATACTATCAAAATGAATTCCTACTCGCGACCCAAATCCACGTTTTGTGGTAGATTTCAAAGTATCCAATTCGTTATTGTTTTGTTTTGTGTTGTTTTTCTGAACAAAACAAAGTAGAAGAAAAGGTTTGCTTCAGTCTTCGATAAACTGAAAGGAACGACTTATAAGAGCTGAGCCTTCTGTGGTAAATACGTAGCTGTTAACTACTAACACTTATTAACATCTTTACAGAAATACGCTCACCATATTAGTGTGCATTAGAAGTCCCCGCGTCATTAACCATCGTCATGTGTGTGCTCTACTGATAGTGACAAGCCCTTAAAACAAAACTTAGCCTTCATCATTCGTCCCGATTTTCCGCTTTTTGAATTAGTGTACAATATGAGTTCCATCTAAATTCTTTCTCTCCCTCTCTTCTCTTGTTATAGAACTTCCGAGAGTATACAGAAATGTATTTTCTCAAATTCTGGAGTCACAACGTAAAAAAGAATGTGCTTAAAAAACAACTTAAAAAATAGAATGGGGAGCTTTACCTGAGGTTTCTAGGGCGTCAAACAATATTATTCTACTAAAAATGTTATTTTTTACTTATTGCAATGTGACTAGGATTATTTGCAGTTTTGGTAATCCTTCGTTATGTAACGTTTGGACCCAATAATTACCCAGTTCTTCTTCAGGTTCACATTTCAAACGCTTTCAGTTTTGATTCGTCACCCTTTCGTAGCGTTCACTTTGCCACTACATACAAAGAACTTGAATTTATTTTTGGTCTTCATAGGGTAACCGAGTGGTGGACATAGGGTGGGGAAGAGGCTGTTGGAGGGTAGTCTGTAATAGCGTAGTTTGCAGGTACAATTCCAGCATTTACCTGGTGTGACTGAGAAAATACTCCAGAAAACCTCAGTCAGGATAGGCGGCCCCCTGTCATTCCCGGGACCTTTTGATTGCTAAGCGAACGCTCTATCACTGAGCCACAGCCGTTCGTTACTACATAGAAAGTTTGTTTGAGTTTGAGTTCTTCATAGTAGAAGCCCTTTTATCGGTACACACAACACAATGCACAGTTCAAAAGAATACTTTTGCTTTATACCTTCGTTCATTGGTTCAAAGAAAGAAGTTTTTCTTTTTCACACTTGAAATGTTCATGTACATTACTTCCCAAATAGCTGTAGGTGCTTCGGAAAACCCTGCCCACGATGTTGTAATGAATGTTGACAGGTGTGCTTCATCATTGTCACTTGTCAGCAAGGACAAGGAGATTAACTTCCAGTATTCTATGTACTTACCAAATAGTTCTTTTGCAAGTCTCGGATGATTTTAAAGGCGGTCCACTTATTTTTTGTCCCCAATTGTACATATGTTTAACAGATTAATTTTCTTACGGGAGTGATGTAATGAAACCAATACCTATTAAATTCTCTCCCCCTCTCCCCCCCCCCCCCCCTTGAACGTTCAGAGAATGATTAACTGTCGTAACTTTTGTTGAATTAGCAATTTACCACATCAGTTTGATCCGTCCTTATGAAGGGTGCGACCCAATACGAGGAATGAAGAGGGAATTACATCTAATGTGTCAACATTAACACATACATGAACATCGATTGAATTTAATGAAAGACACTTTTTTTTTTGTCCAAAAGAAGGAGCACGAACAGGAAAGGATTTTTTTTTTATCTGTATTTACGAAACGAGTTCTCGCATGTTGCTTCTAATGAAAAATGTAAAAAAATAGAAAGCGGATTTTTTTTATTAGATTGATTTGATGGAAAGTTGAAAACCGTTAATGTTTGGATTTTGGATGTAATCAGTTGTGCTGAGAGAAGAGATATCAGTTGTATTACACTTGTATCATTAAGATCGTTCGTAGAGTATAGACACAGTATACGAATATCCGGGTATCTCCGTATCCGATTTATCGAGTATCCGCTATGTGATTAGTCGAACACGTATCCGAACGACGCATAATCGAGCAATTGTTCGGATTACCCCCTTTTCTTTCTTTTTCTCCCTGGTGGATATGCGATTTCTCGTTGCGCCCTGTAATCAAAGGGTACCGGGTTCTATTCTCTGTTGGGAACACATTGATCGCAGCAGTTCGGATTCAGCTCTAGCTGTTATCCTTAGGACGTCGCATCTCCGTCCGATGTAAGACAGTGATAAACTACCATTGATTCACCTTACCAGGGCCTTCAGACAGAACACCTTTCATAATCATTTCCTTTCAACACTCCGTATCTTCATTAGGGGTGTTCGGAATTCCGTAATATTTCGAAAGGGAAATCAAAATTGCGGAATCGGAATTTCGAATGGCGGAATTCCGGAAATCAACGAATTGACTTCGCGCTTCCGAACAACTCCTAATCTTCATTTACACTTTACAAGTACTTCTAAATAGTTATACCTGGAATCTGGATACTTATTCAATTTTTTTCTCTTCCAGTTTTGATGATGTAGTTCCAGCCAGTGTTACTTTTTTTTTTTTTTTATTTAACCTAATTCCATATTCGTAGGAACTTCTTATGAGATATTCAAACATATTTTTAATTAGTGTTTAAGCTGTCTGAAACCTAAGAACTGTAGAATGGATAATACAGGAAAAGAAATATCTGAGAATGACCGAAAGGCCTATTAGATGTCTTGAGATGTGCAGGAAAGTGAAAGCATTTTTTGATCGATAAAGTTTAGAAATAGAAAGCACTCACACTTGGAGTTTTCTCTGTGGCTCTTCCTCCCTCCTCCAGCACTCTGGGAGAAGAGTGATCTTAGGAGAGAAAAAAAAAAAACGATCAAGGAAAGAAGAAACAAAGTTGAGACAATGGGATCAATGGATGGTCGCGAACTTTAAGACGAAAGTTTCCCTCTTGACAGTGACAGAACCTGGAAATCGATAGCAGAGCAGATCACGACAGGAGACCACGAAAGCAAACGATTAAGGCTAAGAGTCATTTGGAAAAAAACTCTTCAAAAGAATTTCGTGATCATTATCTGAAGTAAATTCCAGAAGTGTATTGGCATCTAATCCATAAACAGCCTAGTATTTTATAGCAATGCCCTACTAAAAAGAGATAGTTAACATTATTAGGTCCATAATGAAATACTCAAGTTGATTTCGAAGTCTCAGGTAATTAACTGACTCTTGTTGATGTAGGTCCGGTCACAATGTGGGGTTTACATAATTGCAACAATTACCTGCGTACATTTTTATGAATAAAAGCCGATCCCCATCCCTTTGAATATCAGCAGAAAACAGTGCTAATTAATTGGTTTACAACCCAACTGTAACATTAGTGCACTGCTCAACTTTTACGAGCTTGTATGCTGGTGTTTTCGGACTGGAGTTCAGAGGAGCACACAAACACTGTTGCATCTATGCGAGACGTTTTAGGTAAATTTTGGAGCGTTGTTGCGTGCAGCAGTCTTTACGCCTTCATTTTAGTACATTTTCAGACATTTTGTTTCATTGATATTCAATTTGATAAACCTCGTGCTATTATTAAACGTAAGCCTTTTAATTTGATTTATTTATAGCCTTTAGGCATCTTAGGCTCAGGCCCTGTGCGGTCTATTAATGTAGTAACTGACAATCGAATCTTCACGGATTGAGACTTAAACAAGTTGTGCTTGTGCTTATATTTATTTATTACGGTCCTTTTGAAGTAATAGTCATTGCAATTAAGTGTACTGAGGGCTAGAAATATCTATTGTACAGTTGCTGAGAAGTTCATTATGCGAACATGCAAATGGGCAGAGTACCAGTTGGCAGACAAATGTGTTTACTGTATAAGTAAGATCTGTAATTAAGGAAATCGCTGCACCTGTAAATGTTGACTCGTCAGCCTACGTTTAAAAACAAAAGCTAAAATACTATCCACAGAAATAGAATAACAAAAACATACTTTGGATATTACAAGCGAAGAAATATCACGTTAACCCACATATTATTAGGCAGTATACAGTCAAGGGAAAAAAAAAGGTGATATCGTAAATATTATTAGAAGAAGAAAACAGTAGCCTATTGCAGGTGTAGGGTTCTTGCTGTGAACGTGGAACTTATGAACGATTCCCGCAGTTAGTATAGAGTTGAGAAATATAAGTCGTTAAAAGTTGGTTTCAGCTGTAGTGTAAGCAGAAACCAGTACCTCAGAGCGTTTGAATTTCCCGTTATGCACTAAGCCAGGAGAGCCGAAACATTTTTATATGTAGGGACTGTAAGAGCTTGAGCGATTGGTTGCAGGCCGTGGTCCGCGGGTCGTATTTTGGACAGATATATTAATTAAGCTTGTGAATTTAAATTTATTTATGACCTTTAGGTATCTCAGGCTCAGATCGTAATAGGGTGGGGGAGGGGGTGTTGGAAGGTAGTCGGTAAGCACCTAGCTTGTAGGTACCATCCTGGTATTTCCTTTGTGTGACAGGAAACACATGGAAAAAAAGCTCGGTGAGGATGGGCGGCCGCTGAGATTAACTAAACTATGTTCAAGAAATTCTGTACATTGTCCGTAGAAGCAGAAATTTGAAAACACACATTAGTTAAATCTGTTTAAACAGTTTTAAAATATCTATGTCTTCTTTATCTCACTTTATTTACATTTTCAAATGCTCGTATCCATACAGAAACACATTTCCGTACAATAATCATCTGAAGATGCCTTCTGGTGGAAGGTGTAAAGTAGCGAGAAAATTTTTCCTTTGCTAACGAGGATCATATAGGATTGTTTAAATAGGTACATACTGTTTTCATAAAAATAATGTTACATTCTAGCAAAGCTATCTCCTCTTCTCACACTTCACTCCATATCTGAGTCACCTTGTCGTTTCGCCAAGTTGGTAGCAGCCAGAGAATTAAAAAGTAATTGGATAATTCCAACATTTAGTAGGAGATTAGTGCCAGACCTACCGTTTTATGTTTCGATCTGTTTACCGATGTGGTGTAGAGATGAGTGTTTTTTTTTTTTTTTTTTTCTACCATCTTCTAAGTGAAAGCCAAGTTACGCGGTGTTGAAGAGCATCAGTAATGTTAGATCTTCATCGCTTTTCCTGTTCACCTGCTTGTGCCAGAATATTTGCACTCGTGCAGTGTACCGTGTTTATAGGATGTGTGTGTGTCTGTGTGAGTATTTATGGGAGAATGTTGGTTCAGTGTTGGCACACATTCAATATTTTTGGAAGCACGTTTCTCTTGTTCTTTGCAGAACGTAATGGGGTTCCATAATAAAGCAACCGTGTCACACATTGTGACGGATTTTCGACAACATGCCCTTTGAAGAAACAGACTACCATTTGCACGTTCTTGTAGGCAATTTTCTGTCCGTTTTTATTTTCTTTCTTTACTTTTGAGTTTCGTCACGGAGCAAAAGAGAAAACCAAGAAGAATCATTCAATCTGAGCTGTTTCAGCAATACGACTATTCTTTCTTCACCTTATTATGACCCCTTTGTTTTCTGTGCCAAATTTCCCTGCTCCCTTTTTTCGTCTCTAGTCTTGGAAGAAGGCACCAACCAGTTACTCCAGAAGCGTCGTTGGTGTTTTCAACATGGACTTACTTTCAGATAGGGAAAGATTTAGTTTGACGAATGGCTCATTATTATGTGGAAGGCAAAAATTCGTGAAATCTCCCACGAAAGGAAACTCATAGGGCAACGGTAAAGCGTCCCTGAAAGCAAACTGACAGAACAATCTCGTCTAAAAGCCAACTCATACAACGAATTTTCCCTGAAAGCGAACTCGTAGGACAGATTCTCTTCTGATAGTATGTTATAAAACAAAAATATACGTTGAATATGAACTCGTGGAACAAAATCTCCCTTAGAAGCAAACTCAGGGAGTAAAATCTCAACTGGAAGAAACTTCTACCCTGCCAGCAAACGTATAGACAAAAATTATCCCTGAAAGCGAAGTGAAAGGACAAAATAACTTGGAGGGAAAATATTCATAGGATAAAAATACACCCCTGCATTTATACAAATTGTGAAAAATAAAGAAACGTAATATAATGCTTAAAGTAATGTGTTAATTTAAACCTGAAAACTGGAAAGGCGAAGGTCAAAAGTCACGTATTGGTTTTTATGCATTTGTGTTGTTGAGTTTATTTTAAAAAGGAGTAATGGAGTCTCTCTTCTTTTTTTTTTTTTGTTTTTTTTTGTAGACCAATTTGAAATGAGAGGTGAGGGTGATAGAGACACAGGTGAGCCGTCTGCAACATAGGAAAATATATAATAATCCCACCGTTGAAAGACCCATCTCCCATTACGGAAAATATCACCTGTCTAAAGGGATTCATAACCAGAATTAAATAAGGGGAGAACACCAAGGCTGAAAGGAGAACAGTGAATTGAAAGAGGCTAAACTTTTGAAGAACGTGCCGAGATAAACAGAACCACAAAAATGATTATTTATGCTCACTGTCTTTTGATCGGTAATTCGTGTGGATAAGCAGATTTTACGGAATTTTTAAGTAGTAACACAAAATAAATGGTTTCTTATAAATCCGTCGTTATATTGTTTGAAAGTCATGCAGTTGTTTGATTGGTTAGTACACTTCAAAACCCATGAAATCCCGGAATCAAACCCAGTCGGTTCTGTTAAACGTAATGATTCGGATTCCTCCTAAAAAAAATCTGTCCTTGGAACTTTCGCAGGCTCGTGTAGAACGTTTTCGAAACGAAAAAAAGACAAAAAAAAAAAAAAGCTGCGCTTGATGTTGTGGCTTCTTGATGTCAACGACGAGTGGAATTTCTACTGACAAAAAGCGTAAGCATTCAGATGGAATAAAACCAGGCTTTTTGTGCATACCTTGAACGAATCTTCATCTCCTCTTGAGGTCTCGGGCAAATTCCAACCTCAACTTGAAACATGTGTCAATCCATCTCTTTAAAACCAGCAACACATTCTTGGCACAGAATATGTTGTCTTTTTACCTTCTTTCCAACGTCTTCGGCTCGGGTTGCTAGGAACCGCGTGCGGAATTTGGGCCCGGCGGAGAGGAAGGAGAGAGGGAACAAGACGCCTAATTTTAGTTTTGCGGGCCCTTTCTTTGATCGTAGATGCGGAGAGATACTTCCCGCCTCAGTTGTCTCGGTTGGCAGCCATGTCACCACATTACCTGAGCTAATCTAAATTCCTGCTTTCTGTCTCCCGTAAACACGACTTGTGTTAAAAATTCTTTCCAACAACTTTCTTTACGAGGCTGTTTTTGAATCTCTTTTTCTTCTTTTTACGAGTAATCAGTTTGGGAAGACATGTAAATTGGCCGCCTTTCAGCTTACATATACATTCAGAAATTACGTACTAGGTTCTGTGAAATGTTTGTTTTTCTTCTCCGTTCTAAAGCACACTCAAATATATATACTCACTCACTCTGTCGTAATCTCACGGCAGTAGATTGTATCGACAGGTAATGGTTGAACTTCGACTACATGCATCATACCTCCTTCCTAAAGAACGCCTTGGCCTTCCTGTATAATCCTTCTCATATAGATAAATTAATTACTTTGCTGTAGACATATGTAGTAATAATAGTAACTGCAGAGGACTGAGCCTTAGATGCCTAAAGGCCTTAAAATAATTTAAAAAATAATAATAGCTGCAGAGACCGAGTGACATCTTGTCCAATCACCATCAAAATTTGAAGATCGCGTAGAAGACTTAAGTTACAGGAGGAAGTTCAGCTTGCCTGCTTAAGAAAGGTGTTGCCATTGGTAATTTAAATTCCCAGTGCACTTTAGAAACAAGGGTGGGGGAAAGGACTTTCCTTGGAACCGTCTTAAAATGCCATAATTTTATAGCGACTGAAGTTGAAGGTCGCAGTCATCATCTACCCTTTTCGTAGCGCGCGAGGAACATCTTTAAAATATCACAGTAATTGTCAGTTTTTGAGTCAAATGTCGGCAGAGGGGGGGCTCTGGTTTACTTTAACTGATCGACTTGTATTCCGTACGGAGTCGTGACAAGATTTTCTTACATGCATTTTGCAAGAACAGGCGCAAAGCAGCCATTTTCTGTCCCTTCCTTCTGTGTTAGCAGTTGCGATGCGGTATCATGCTTCAGAGCTTGCATGAGCTTTTTGCTTTCCCTACGGTGTCATTGACATTTCATAATCCTCTATTGACATTAATGTTTGCAGTCTCCTTACCCTCGTTTCGAAAATAAGGTGGGAAGTCTAGATAAAGCAGATCTGGAATTTAGGTTTAAAAGGAGGTTAAAAGTAGGTGCAGGTCTTTAAACATGGATAGCTATCATGTTCGCATACATTCTATTAACTGTATTTTTAATTTTGTTTACATTCTTACACTATTGCCTAGTGTAATAGTTACTATTTTCACCTTTAGTGTAGTCGCTGCGTTGATGCACAGTGAATTTTGTACGGGGTAGGGGCAATCGGGTAACGCAAAAATGGTGGGGCGCTAATGTTTCAACTTACACAAAGTATCAGTTGCGTATAATCAAGAACATTATGTACTTACCTTGTTTAGAACAATCTCGTCTCAAACAAAAGAGGATAGAAAAGCGATAGTAGCACCTTCCAGTCATCTGGTGAGTCTCAACATTTGTAACAACAAGCTTTTATGAATATTTTCTTGTTATGAAATTGAACAAATAAATATATGGGTATATACTAAAGTTAAAATTAAACTGGGCGGCAGGGGCATGGGTTGTCAGTTAGTTGTATTATTTTCAAGCAGAGCGTAACACCTCTTCGTAGCCGTGCGTCTGACTTAAGTGACCACAGTCCGCTACTTCTTTATTTCAGGTGTCCGTATGATGTTGGGTCAGCATCGAAATTTTGAGCTCTCACCGGGAATCTTACCCGGCACCGCTCGCGATGAAGATGAACGCGCACCGACTAGAACGTTCTGCAGGCCGAAATTTTGACTAATTGAACGTCTCTTGCAGAATAAATCTCTCCTCTAAATTACGTCTGATTTCAATTTAACTTGACGGTATTAATCTTAAACAATTGTAGACAATTTGTACTTGTAGAAAATCGTCATTTCTTATTGAAGTTTGTGCACAAAAGTTGCTAACTGTAAAATATTTCTTTTGTTCTGAAGAAGATGAAGAAGAAAACAGAAGTATGTAATGAAATCAGTATCGTCCTACACAAATACATCATTAATTGTGATTATAATAAGTTGAGGCTAATCATAGGGAAATACGATATCTTCGTCTTCACGCACTAAGTTGGGACAACTAAAACATTAAGAACACTGTTTTTAAATTTCTCAAATCAGCACAGCAACAGCACCTAGCACCTCAATTCTAAATCGATTGCCTTTGTAGTGGAAACGCATTTCATCTCATTCGAAGAAGCAAATAAATACAAAAAAAAAAGTTCCGGAACTTGAATGTTGGCTTGGGTAGGTGTTTGAGCTGCACACTGCGATAATATAATCTACGGTTGGCGGCCGGGGCGCAGTCTCTGCTAAGCAAACATTTCGTCCACGTTGTTTAGCAACAGCGCGGGAAATTATTTGAGTTTGGAAGCCAGAGTAAACAGTTGGTGGAGGAGAAACGATATTGCAGTTCACTCGGTTCCTAGGGTGAGAGAGAGAGAGAGAGAGAGAGAGAGAGAGAGAGAGAGAGAGGAGGAGAGAAAGAGGGCTGAAGAACAACAACCTACACTCGTTAGTTTGCTGGCTTGCTCAAGATTCTGTGAGGACAAGAAGAGAGCCCTGCAAATAGACCACCGTCGCAGACTATGTTATTTGAGATGTTTCGTAGAAAGAGAGTAGAGAGAAGCAGTAGTACTTCTTCTGTCTGAATGAAGTAAAGAGTAGAAAGAAAAAAATGCGTCACTTGAAGATAAATGAATGGGGACCATATAAAATGAAAGAGAATACCAATATAAGATGAAAACAAGTCGAATAATGTACGGGAAGAAATGTTTGAAATAATGGTTAATGTACACAACTTGATAGACAAGACAAAAACTTTTTAAGGAAACAAGTTCATAAATAAGAAACAAGAAATTTTTGTATGGAAACAAGCTAAGAAAAACTTCTTCCGAAAAGAAGTTGAAGATGCACAGAAAGACTGTATAGAAAGAAGTTGAAAAATGCATACAAAAATTTGT
The DNA here is from genome assembly GCA_022664845.1 of Lepisma saccharinum. NCBI lineage: Eukaryota > Metazoa > Arthropoda > Insecta > Zygentoma > Lepismatidae > Lepisma > Lepisma saccharinum. The sequence goes on along the minus strand of JAGDQP010018350.1, from coordinate 17,607 downwards.
CTATGTGGAAACAACTTGGAAATGCACAGAATGATTGTGAAAACAAAGGTGCAAAATGCACAGAAAATGTATATGGAATTAAGTTCGAAAATACACATGAACATTCTTTCTGTAGAAACAAGTTGAGAAATGCATATAAGAACTGTTTATATACAAGTTTTGAATACCTGTATAAAATAAATAGCGAACAGAATAACTGTTTGAAAATAAGTTAAACATGAAACTGCCACAGGTTCCAAGGCAATTTATACTGAGAGAATGTTCTGGGGTAACCAATTTGGTTTATTTTGTTGCGTTGTTCAACATTTCAACTCTCGTTCTTATCTTTAGTTAATCAGAAACACTGGATTCAGTCTATTCTAAAAACATTGGATTCAGTTTATTCTCGAAACACTGTGGATTCAGCCATTCTAGAAACACTGGATTCAGTATATTCTCTAAACACTGGATTCAGTATATTCTCTAAACACTGGATTCAGTCTATTCTCGAAACACTGGATTCAGTTTATTCTCGAAATACTGGATTCAGTCTATTGTCGAAACACTGAATTCAGTCTATTCTCAAAACACTGGATTCAGTCTATTCTCGAACCACTGGATTCAGTCTATTCTCGAAACACTGGATTCAGTCTATTATCGAAACACTGGATTCAGTCTATTATCGAAAAACTGGATTCGGTCCATTCCCGAAACATTGGATACCACACTCAAATTCACTTGTGTGATTAGCCGAAAACAACTTGTCAGCAAGTAAAAATGCTCAGAACAACTGTTTGTATGGAGACAGACAGGTTGAAGAAAGCAGAAGAAACCGTTTGTATTGGAAGAAATGGTAAAAATGCACAGTGGTCTTAGGTTGTTTCGTGGAATCGATTAATTCAGTTCAAGTCACTTGTTAGTTAGCTTCATAAATTTGCTGGAGGAAACTACTTTCGTGAAGTCCAGAGGTTTGTTTCTCTTTGATCTTCTGTATTTATCTTGTATGAGAATAAAGAATGACATCAGCAGAAAATAAAAGCGAAGGGCAGAAAAATATTAATTTACAAAGGAAAGAGAAAACAATAGACAGTCATGAGGCTTTACAAATGACATTAGAATTTGTAATAAGAGAAATACGAGTATGTAAAGTCGAACGACTTCTGTTTCTGGATAATGTAGTCCACATGACTGAAAATAAATAAACATAGCTTTTTTCGTTCGTCAGTCCCAGTGAAGTGAAGTCATCCATTCTATGTTTATTGATGTAGTACTTGAACTATGAACTTCAGTAAGAATTAAAAACAAAAAAAATGGTGTGACATAAAATAAGGAAAAGAATCAGGGAGAAAAAGGGGTGAAATTGAAATGGTGGAGCGACAAAGAGAAAATATAACTGCTAGTGTAGCATTTTGAGACTATACTGAGCGTTAGTATAGTGTCTTCTGCTATACCCGTATGCAGTGTTCCTGTTGACTAGCTCAAAAAGTTGTGACCGAAGTACCATTACAAGGCCAGTTCAAGAATCCATAGTTTTTTTTTCTATTCAGTGTGCTTTTCCCTGTGTGTGATTATATTGTAGTTTTATCCATTACTACTAGCACTGCGAATACAGGGAGCTATGTAGGAATATTTGGCTATGGAAAATAAAAATCTTTAAAGAAACAGAATACTACATCACCGTACATCACTGCTTACATGATCTACTCGAGAGCTAAGGGAGAATTCAAACGGGGAGGTTGCTTATCTCGAAGCAAGGGTAGGGAACAATTCGGAGTTTGCAACCAGGACTCTCCCCTGACGCATTCTGGAGAAACGTTTACAAAGTAGGCTTGAACAGCTGCTTGGGAAGGAAACTTGTTCTTCCCAGTGGTTCTATACTATCGGTGGGTGACAGCCAGACTGTTGCCCCTTTGTTGAAGGGGGATGAAAGAGGGAGCGCTCTGATCCCCAAGTCAACAACAGCTAAAAAGAAAAGACTTGGGGGGAAAGCTGCCGGAAATCATTCCCTTCTCACTAACCCCAAGGGAAGCACTCGAGTGTTTATCCTGTAAACAGGCGCCTCGAAAACCTCCACCCTTCTCCCTAAAGAAATGTAATAACGGAATCACACATGCGAAAAATACCGCGCCTTGAAGGGTCATCCCTACCCTTCCCAGGGGCGGTTTGTTCTCTCTTTCTCTCCCTCCTCCGCTACTATGGATATTGAGACAGCAAACAACGGGGGTATAATAAGTGATCCAATGTTGGTTTTCTGGTCCGCCGAGAGAAGCTCAACGTGTCCTCACTCCATAATCCTCTCTCTCTCTCTCTCTCTCTCTCTCCTGTCATAATGTGAGAGAAGCAAGTGTTGCTCCTGAAAAGGGAGAAGAACTTGACGTGGATAGTTTTTCTACTTTGGTGTAAGGATAGTCTTCTCTATTAAATTAAAGTTTGTGTTGTACACCCCTGCAACATGAAAATTCAGCAGGTGTCCAAACAATAAAATGAAAAAAAGTAGAATGATTTTCATATTTCAGGTTGCGCTCTTTGATATACAGAAGTTTACTATCATGAGCTAGGTATTCAATCTGGGATACGCGAAGACTTCTTGAAAGACTCGTAAAATTATAAAGAAAGAAAATAATATACAGTAGGTATTTTTTTTAGTGTGATTCCCTTTTTCTCAATTAAAATTTACGATTCAGTATATTTTAGATGTACGCTGTTTATTTTAAGTTACGGTTATGCACACATAGCTATACATCACATGCAATAGTAAAGCATTTGTGTATATTCAGCTCAATATTTTTTATCCTTATTATCCAGCTAGACAACCTGTTCTGGGCTTTGGCTTCATCCACCAGTCACTTCCACGCTTCCCTATTTTGGCTTTTTCCTTCCATGTGAACACCATTCATTGTTCGTGAATCCTCTTGCATCTTCCAACTATCTCTGATAACGTGTTTCTGTATGTTTAATCAGAGTTTAATATCTTATTTTCATTGTTCGCTTTTTGCCTGTTTTGCTCCTCAGCGTTGATAGGTAAGCTGTGTTATACCATATTATACAGTATATATTTTTACGTGGGGGCTTAGTAATATCGTACACTAGAATTTGGCAGCTCCGTCATGTTCAAAATTGTGATAGCTTTGATGATTTATTATTCCTCCATCTCATCTTCACTATCTTTCTCATTACTTAGTTTTTCTTAATTTATATGTGTTTAGTGTTAATTTATCTTGAAGCAGTAAATTAAACTGCGAGACGCGTTGAAAATGCACGATAATTAAGTATTTATTTAAAAAAGTGATACATGACCAAAATGGTACTTCAGTCAAAAATCCAATATGTACAGTTATGGGTTTTACCAAACTAGATCCTTACCCTAATAGCATTTATCATGTTGTGAGTTGTCAGTAAGAAGTTCTCTGTTCCTGTTACATAGCTGCATTATCTGCATACGCCAAATTGGACCTTTTTTTGCCCACCAATTGGTCGTACACATGTAGGTCTACAATAAATAGTGTCATCTGTTGGGAGGGCGTCATCTTGATTTACTCCGTTTGTTAGTGAAAAATCTTGTTTTATTTTTACTTGTGTACTAGTTTGCTCTAGTGTCATTTTTACAAGATTAATTGTCGGTATTTTAGAGCGTTTTACTACGAATCGGGCGGCAAGGGTTCAAATACCGACCAGGATGCTGGAGAATTTCCTTCAGTGCTCCCATGCTTGACGCCCTGAGGTGCACTCAAGCCTCCTATCCAATTGAGTAATGAGATATGTCTTTGATATTCCTGGGTACTTTGGGAGGTAAAGGCGGTCGAGCGTGGGACTGACCACTTCACCTCACATCGTGCCATAGGGCAAGAACATGTGAACACTTCCACATCTACCATTCACCATTTACTGCGCGTGCGCATCGCACAGTTACATTTTTTTTTTATCATTATTATTTGTTGAAGAAGAAGTCATATTTGGTTTTATTTTAGGCTAGCTTCCTAAAATTTGTATGAAGGCATGATGTGAGACAAACCATTTAGCGCTTGGTGCTATGAGACGTAGTTTTGCTTTTTTCTCATAATTATCACAACACAGTAAAAATGTTCTGAATTCTTTGTGACCCATCCATAATAATACCTAGGCGAATTCTAAGGCAGCATAACATTTGTAGTACCGTGTAGAGAGCTTTATGAGAAAAATTGTTTTGGTAGAGAAATTGGCCATGCGTGTGGATTTGTTGGAGGTGATCATTTAGCTGGTGGAAGATCAAAGGGCGCAATTTGAAACAAATAGGCGGTCTCACACTTGTATCAGATGAGACATTTTGTGCCTGGCGAAGAGGGCTGGCTCCGTGCCTAATGAAGTCGTCACGCTTGGCGACCAAGCGGTGGCTGTTCCATCAACCATTTCCTCTCTTCTTTTTTTTTCTTTTCCTTTTTCTCTTCTTTCCTTCTTTTTTTTCAGTCTCTCTCTCTCTCTCTCTCTCTCTTGGTCTTTTCTTTTTGGTTGCCGCCTCACTGAGGCCACCAATAGAGCAGAGCCGATGCGCTCCGCTACGCTCAGACATCACCGCGAAAAAGGAAAGGAAATGATGGTTGATCCTCACCAGACCTTCGGGATTGGCAAACGATGTTGCCACACACACTTCATTGGAAACTCAGCCTCCTACAAGTAATTATCCAGTTGATGTTCAGTTGTTTTACTGTCTTTCGGCTACTGAACCGAATATACTGTGTAAACTGCTCACTATATTATTCGGATTCGAGTTCTTCTGTCATGTACCTCCTCATAAAAGAGTAGCTTTCTTTTATTGTGCCATAAAACTATCGAAACTACTACCCCAAAATGAGTAAAATTTTGTATTGCCATTGGAAATAATTGGCGATTTTCTTCATTTAGCTATTTACTTAAATATACGTTTATAGACCAAACAAGCAGTTATGACCTAATCCCATCACATGTCGGAAGGATGATGTCCCTCGACGAGCACAATTCCTGGGTCAAGGAAGGGAAATGTAGCGACCGAGTATGAAACTGAGGGAACTCCTGGAAAATCTCACTCGGTATGCGTGCCTCCCCAGTACCAATTTTGGAGTCCAACTCTTAACCACTACTCCACGGGCACTAGGTATACCTAGCTCTGTACTACATTTCAGTGTATTTGTATGAGAGGTAGAGACTCCTCAATAAAAAAAAATGCTAAAGGAGTTGATTTTTGATCTCAATTACGACGACAATCTAATGTCAACTTTTCTGATGACCTACTTCAATCATGTATCCTTTTAGTCATCTTATTTTACGATGGTTTTAGAAAGCATTAGGTGTTTGTTATTGCTTTATTTTTTCCTTGATGGTGATCCCATGAAGATCTCGAAACGGTGAAATGTTATAATTAATATATATATATATATATATATATATATATCGGTGAGCTATTGCGTGCAGTGCAGATAACGTATGGACTCTAGGTGTTTCTCAAAGTAGAATAATGATTACTTATGTAAGTTCTGTCACTCTTTGTTTCCCACTATAAGCAAATTGTTCATTGCCATTCTTGGACGTAATAATGTTGTGTAGATACAGTAAGATTAGACTGAAAAATTGTCAAATAGAACGTATGTAAAACTTAATTTTCTGAAGCAATTCAAATAAATCCATCTTGAACAAACGTAGAAACTGCCTTGGAATACACGTAATAATGGTAAAACCATTATATTAATGAAATATCACTTCAGATCTAAAACTGCGAACACTTTATTTCTAAATTTCCATTGTTGGTCCCTATTGTTGATTCCCTCTCCCTTTGCAATAATTGTATTACGACTGAAACAAAGAGGTTATTCCGGAAGAATACATGCTACATACAATTTTTATTTTCGCAGAGGGAAAATCATGTGGTTTCCAAAAGCCCAACCGCTCTCTACCTTGGAGACTTGTGTGCATCTCTGCGATACAAACCACGATGTTTCCAAGGCAACGGAGCCGTGTTGTGTTGAGAGAGTCCCTGGTGGAACACCGTGTGGTCACCGATTTGGCAACCGCGCACGCGAACCACACTAAACCGCAGAGCATGCCTGACGTTTTGTGGCTTTATTTTTTTTATTTTTTATTTCCTGAAGGAATAAAATAAAAAAATGAAGCCAGGTAGCAGTTTTGTGACGTAAATTCAAGTTAAATTTTAAGAAAGTTGGGGTTTTAAGTCTCTTATTTAATGCAATACACAGCTAGAAAATACAGCAGCAGTTTTAGTCAGATTTTATGATAAACGACTTTTGTGCCTGGGAAATTGTTGATGTATAAGAAAAATCTTTGGAATTGAAGTAAATCTTTGGACCAATCTCACGGGTCCCCCAGATGAGGTGGACTTCTAAAGTAAACCTAACATTTAATGTATGTGTTACACTAGAGAGGTTCTTCCACTGTAGCAAGGATGATATCGCACTCGCTAGAATTGTAATGATTGAATTCTGTTCTATGAGGTGATATTATCAAGAACTTTCGTGTGACTTGACTGCAAATTATGGCGTTAGTTATTTTTTGTGACAGACACCTACCAGGTCCGTGAAATAATCTGTAAATTACCGCTTTTCCCTTCCGACATACTGATTGTTACTATAGATATTACTTCCTTGTACACCAACATTCCTCATGTCCATGGACTTGCAACTTTGCAATTCTTCTTTCTCAACCAGAGGCCTAAACCTCACATCCCAACAACAGCTTTCCTTCTAAATCTAGCCAACCTAGTCTTCACCTCACCTCACCTTTCGATAACAAACATTACCTTCAAATCCGAGGCATAGTTATGGGTACGAGAATGGCCCCTTCCTACGCCTACCTGTTCATGGGCAAGCTTGAACACCGTTTCCTACAAAGTCAACCGTTGACTCCTCTACTTTGGTGGGTCCGTTTTTTGGATGATGTACTAATGTTGTGGTCTCATGCTGAGGCGAGCCCTAACACGTTTCTAGAACAGCTGAAGTAGTTCCGCGTTCCGTGTTGTCCAGTTCTACATTCCTTGATGTAGAAATCACTTTGGTAAACAACACCCTCACCACTTCCGTTCATATGAAACGAACCAACCACATGCAATACTTGCATTATTCAAGATATTCCACACTACACCAAAAAAAGCTATTTCCTTCTCCTTTACCCTCTGATGACAACGCCTGAATTCCACCACTTCCTACCGAAACCTACAACCAACGCCTCCAGGAGGCTCAAGTCAACTGAGACTACCCACTTAACCTCATAACCAAACAGATTCGACGTGCAGCCACACACACTCAACCTATTCATACTCCCAACACCAACCCGAATCCTCCTCACACAATTTCGTCCTAAACTTACCAAGATCAAACAAATTCTCCACTTCCATCTGACCCCGATAGCAGATCTGTCTTTCCCACCAAACCGAGATTAGTTTTTCAACATCCTCCCAATCTTAGAAACATCTTGGTCTACACGAACCCTTCGCCTCATTTGACTTCAGTTCCCCCCGTCACAAATTTAACAGCGCTAGATGTAAACCTGTCCCATGCTTATTACGTCTCCATTTGTCTCTATCAGCACAGCCGTCCCTGGGAAGGAGCTTTCATTCAGGGCTTGAGAGCAAAACTGAAACTTGGTCTAAACCTGCAGTAACTTTTTTCTTCTTCTCTCCACATTTACACTCACACTTCCCCTCCTTCCCTGCCCAGTCACTTCCAGCCTATTTCCATTAGTTTTTTTTTTTTCGTTTCCTATTCTGATTCCCACTTTTTGTGATAGACTTGGCTACCCACTTCCTTTTCATTGCGTTTCCTATACTATATCCCACTTTCTCTATCTGCAGTTTCTAAACTAATTCCACTTTTTCCTGATTGCATTTTCTGTACTGTATCCCACTTCCTCCGGCTGCTGTTTCCATTCTGAATTCCACTTTTCTGACTGAGTTTGCTTTACTGAGTTCCAGTTTTTATTATTATTTATTATACCCAGCTATATTTTCAACACAACACCATTTCCAAAAACCATTTCCATCAGTTCTTGCGCATGCGCAGAACGTCGTCAATTGTTTTTGATGTGGACGTCCGCTATTTTGTTTTTCTCTCTCTTCAAATTGTGCACGTGTGTTCAGTGAACTCTTCTTGTCTACAACTGAAGATGGCAGGAGTCGAAATTTATAAATGACTCTATAGTGTTAAGTGTGTAGTTGTTCACGTGATCTTCGTTAAGATACTACGTAAGTACAGTTCTTTTCCTTTCTATGTCACCTATTATGTTGCCTATCCAGGCTTCTATATGTGACGTGTTGAAAGAGGAGAACCAAAGCTCTCAACTGTGATCACCACTGTCCTTTATTCACAGGATTCTGTTACTAGGACGCGTCGAAGGCATGTTAGAACACAGATTAACACATATCCCACATAGCAAAATGACGTCCCAGAGATATCTGACGGATCTCCTGGCAGGATATCGGGACGTCCGTAGGACGTCCTGTTTAAGTCCCGTTTACATCCATGGGACGTATAGTTATAATTAATCCTTTGTATAACTATACGAAGGCATATCCTTCGTATAGTTATAATTAATTAAATAATAATAATAATAGTAAGGTCGATTTAATTTATAGAAATTCCAGGTAGGTAATCCCGCACGGCTTTCCGGGGGACATCCAGGGGACCTCCATGCGGGATGAACTGTTTGTATTGCCCACAGAGTTATCCCACGGACGTCCTTAGGACATCGCTATGGAAGCAGGACCATTCTGACGTTAATGGGATCTAAATGGGACGTCCCAGGGACGTACTCTGCTATGTGGGATTTGACCTGTCCAGCCATCCTAGATACCCTGTTCTTACCTGGCCAAAAATCGTCCTGCTTTGGTTGAAGAAGTGCTGTTTTTCAGAGCTGGCTGTAGGAGAATGTTTGGTCCCGCTTCTAGTATGGAGGCGTTATTAAACCTCCCTGCGTATGTTCATTATTTGTTGATTATTCAGAATGATCTCGTTTACCTCTTCAGCCATCACACTGCGCCAGTGATAATCTCGCAAATGGAAAAGTGCTTAAGTTTTTTCTTCTTCTAACTCTCTATTTCTTTATATTTTATGTAATTGTACAAAATAGGGCGAAATTAAAAGACTTTGAATTTCTTGCCTTTGTTATTCTTCCCAAACTTGGAACACTTGCGTATTTGTTTATGCACTAGTGTTCATTCACCTGCATCTCTTAAGAGCTGGGCTTCGAATCACCGTATCTTTAATACTGTACAAATCAAAGTTTCAGCTGTTACGTTTAGATAGGTAGACCTGTTTCGATCAAGGTGCTATATCGATCAGAGGAGCAAACACAGGTCAATACGATCGTGATTTCCGAGTTGTTGTTTTTTATTTTCAGTCTGCACTCTTATCGACTGAAGTACCATTTGGGGGAAAATCTCGCGTATCATGACGCTTTGGACCTGTTTTTTTCGTCTGATTGGTATAACCCCTTTTGATGAAAATAGCCTCGGGCTCTACCCTACGTGGCTTTTGGTACTATTGATCGCGTTAACTTCACATTATTCTTTTTTATATTATTATTTTTTTAAATAAAGTATTTAATATTAAATCCACAGTGACTGGGAAGATTAAAGATTTGTCACAAACACGAAATTAGAATGTTAGTGTGAAATGACAGTATCACACAATTTTGAAACTGTTTCTTAGTGTGAAATGACAGTAACGCAATGTTGGAACTGTTTCAGCTGTAACTGTGTGATGGAACTGATCCAACAGATCGAAGACAAGTAAATTAACATAGCTACTTGTAAATGTCAGGTTAGTTCTTTAAAGCGTTCTTTTATTAATGTAAAATTTCATCGAGCGAAATCATTAAGATAATTCCATTTATTTATTTTTTCGCTTTTCTGTTTTAATCCTGGACAGCCCCATCCATAAAAATAAATACGAAAGTAAAGCACCTTTTATCATTCAAAAGCAGATTTTAGAGAAGAAAATACACTTTCAGACTTTTGCGTTGTTGCGACATTATCAGTCACTTGATCCTGTAAGGAACTTCAGTTACCATTGTGCTATGTTTCTTTCTGTGACTGGTCCGTGACGACCCTAGATAGCAACTGTACTCAATTAAAATTAACTGGTATATATGTGGAAATGTAGGCCTAGTTACATGCGATAACCTTTGTAATGTAAGTCGCTGATAGCATTTTAAATTGATATTGTGTACTTAGTCACTTCGACATGTATCATAAAAAAGAAATAACCTAAGTAAAATATATATTTCAAGCACTTTGCTTAGAATCAATTAATTTATATTGAATAACCAGGAATAGGAGAACATAATAATAAATTTATGAATTTATTTGTTGTTATATTTTGATTTGCCATATCAGCCAATATTTTGATTTGTCATGCTTGTTTAACGACGAGTTGAGTAATGTTGTGTAGATCAGAGAAAAAGATTCATATTTTCATTCCATAATCCATTAGTGTGATCTGTTGTGAGGATTAAAAAAAAAATCTTTGTCGTTTTTGGATCGTTCGGAAAAAAATATATAACACGCTTTCTCAATGAATGACCCGTACACCACATCCGGCCCACACGGATATTTCTGTTGGCCCGTTATCAAAACAGTCACACTTGACAGAAGTGAATCAAATAAAAATAACAAGATATTGAATACATCGATAATTACTTCCAACATTACTGAGAAGAGTATTAGTAGATCGTGTCGTGTTTACGAGGCGCCATGTGAGCCAATAAAGCTAAGGTCCGGTAGGTGTCAATGCTGTCGCTTCACAAAATATCTACGATATTACTTAACCCTATTAAATAGTTCAAATGTTGTAAATCCTTGCCCTCAGTAAAGTTCATATAACTGTTAAATTTATACCTGATAATTAATAATTGGCCCTGAAAAAATTGAGAAGAGGTGATATATAATCTTTAAGATTTCTTTTTATACAGTCTTAAGGGAACAGGTTTTTCCAATTTATACAGTTTTAACAAGGCTTTGGTCATGCAGATGGACATTTGATGTTCTTACATCTTCTCTTGAGTAATACATACAAAGGGATACTTTCATCCAGCATATAAAGGGATATTTTATATAACACTTAGCTTTCCTTTATTTCTTTAATAAAGTCGACTATAGCTTTTAGTAGAGTCATGTTTTTCGGCGGTCTGGAAAACTTGAAAAAGTCAGGGAATTTTATTGATCAGGAAAAAAAATAAGGCATGTAAAAGTTAGGGAATTTTCTTTAGATCATAAAAACGTCAGGGAATTATTATAGATTTTTACGCATTTTGCTCAATTTGTGGATGCTGCTGCCCGTGGAGAGGAGCAGAGAAGGGTGTTCGTTGCGCACGCTTGCATTAATTTGGTCACCTCTTACATTTTATCTATCGAAAGCTTTTTCATGTTGTAAGTAAACATATCTAAGTAGCCATTTTTATATACGTGGTAAAGGTGTAACTTTCCTTCGAATTCTCAGTATTATCGTCCTTTCGAGTGCGCTTGAAACTCATCATCAAAAACACGAAAAATAGGTTGAGGTTCGGATTAGTTATAAATTACTTAAACTGGTAAAGATCTTTAACCCGAGAACACGAGACGTAATTTGATATTCAAGAAGAACGGGCTTTAGCTATTACATTTCGCCATTTATTCATTTAACAAGCGAACAGCGTAATGAAATTTTCTGTTCCGGTGGTTTGTGTAGATCTCTTTCATGTAATATCGTACGACGTTTGCTTTTTAGCTCAGGAAGCTGTCCAGTTAAATTTCTCGGTGCTGGATATTAAACTACTTGTACTCGAAGAAATAACACTCTTTAGTCTTTCAATATAGCTTTTATAGTAAGAAACGATAGTCTATATAATGTATAGGTGTAACAAATATACACATTATCCACGTGACAAGAAAGAAAAAGGAATAGAAATAGTAAAGAGAAAAGTGACCGGTAAAACGTTGGCGCACGCACGTTCTTGGTGTTGCAGAGTAGAAACTATGTATTTTGGTTTGCATAGCAATTCTGTAGGTAAAAAAAAAAAAGAAAAAAAAAGGAACTCTGGGAAACTGATTTCATGTTGGAATGATAACTTTTGCCACCTTGGTGAAGAATCGTGCCTTGCAGTGGTTGAGCTGAAGCTCCTTGTCCCTCCCCCCCGGAACCCCCGTTTCACTCCGCCCTCCTAGTTCCACTATTTTCGTTGGATTTCGCTACACGCGATGAAGTGGCGCCTTCCTGGCGGGCGCAGAAGAGGCCGTGAATTCAAAAAAGGTGCAAGCAAAGGGGCGGAAGTGACGTGGGAATTTCTTGTTTCGGTGCTCAAGGAATGATGATCCGTGACCCGCCTGCTTGCTTGCGTTCCGACTATTTTTTTGCTACTTTTTTTTTAAAATGTTTTTTTTTCCTCCAATAATCGTTCTTTTTATTTTGTTTCTTCTGAAAAAGCGGTTTATAATTAAGGCTGCGAGAAAGCGTGTCCAGTTAGTGTAACATGAACATGAGTTGGCACGTTTCAACCTCGAAAAATCGCTATTTAGATGCAATACAATAAAACTTCCCCTCCTTGAACATAGTTCCTTTTGACCACCCTGCACGACATTTTGTGTCCTTTAAATTCCAAACTAACTTCGCTACAGCAAATGCAGAAAAAGAAGAAAAAAGAAAGGTTAGACTGAGAGAAAGATTGATTGTACAGCGAGGTTAAATAGAAATCACTATTTTTCACGAAGACTGTTTGTCTCAGGTAGTTTGGGAAGGGAAATTTACTATTGAGTGTCTCGGCTTTTCTTGGCTGTTTGTGAGGTCAGGAGGCCTAAGGAGATGTCTATAATGGTCAAACAATTAGTCACTGTTTGATACATTTTCACATTGGCAAATCAGTCTATATTATTCCAAACATAGAAACGTTGGAGTACTGAAGTTTTAACTAAAAATATTGTTCACACAGTTTTCAGTACGAAAACAGTAGGAGTTTGGAATTTTACTACCTTTACTAGCTTATTATTTTGTAATATCCCCATGAGGAAAACTCGTCGGGCCTCCGGTGGCCCGCCTTCATGGTTGGTGGGCCACTGGCGGCCCGCCGAGTTTTCCTCATGGGGATGAAAGTTAGATGTATATACACTGTACATGAAACCGTCTATTAATTGTGCATATTTATAGGGTGATGTGTTTATATATAGATAACTCGTTATATTTCTTTTTCCCGTACGGGACTCGAACTCAGAACATCACGTTTGGTCTGGTCAGAATGCGTGGTCATCCCCCAACGTCAAGTATCTATTTTTTTTTGGGGGGGGGGGTGTTATAGAGAATTGTTTTAACCAGTGACTACACAAAATCACATTGCTGTCAGAACTTCGGGTGAGTGATTATTCAGAACTTTGACAGTACGATTTACTTTATATGGCAGGTTTCTTTTTATAGAGTTGAGCTGAAAGAGAAACATGGTAGGGAGCCGACTGTGTGATGTTAGTAGCCGTGAGGCTGTAATCCAGTTTGTGGTGTCCCCTTCAACAACTCATAATAAATATTGGTTGCAAGAAAAGTTATGAAAACATGGGGTACCCTTGTAGGAAACAAAAGAAATTGCATCACAAGAGATTGGAGTGAGCGGTGGCAATTTTCCTTTCTTCCTTCTAGGTTTTCCTGATTCTGGTCTTATAGAACTCACTTGAATACATGGGCGCAGCTGTTGCCGTTCCCAACATCAAACATGGTCTGAACTGAAGTCAATAGATTCTCTTTCCCTCATCCATACACAGAGGGTTCTCCCCCTCCCTCCCCACCTCTCTCCCTTATCACTTCGATCGTCTTCCAGTGTCCCTCGACCCTCCTTTATTCGCGAACACGACCATCAAATCCACTGCTCATGCAGAGTATTTGAGTTGGGGTGAGCAAGCAAAGGCGAGATACACCGACTCGGTCCGACCCAATCCATCTTGGGAAGCGTCGAGGGAGCTGTATTCTGCCTTCAGATGTTGCGAAATGTTTGATATAACGACCTTTCCCTATCTCTTTTGTGGAACGGTAATTGTCGAGGGAAGAGAATGGAGAGGGCAAGCAAGGTTTTTAGGTCGGAAACCACTTTCGAATAAGGTTTGTGAGCAAGGGGGAAAATGAATGAAGATGGGATGGGGGAACTAGCTCAGTTTGGTTTGGGGAGTGAGAAGTGTGGACGCTCCATTGAATTCTCGCCCTGATCATCAGTCTAATGGGCGCGAGCGAAGTCACAACCTCTCTCCTCTTTCTCGACTTCTTGGTTACCATGACAACGGAGGTAATGTTGCTCATCGGCATAGCCTGCGGCGGAAATAGCCTAACTTCGGTCGAGTGGCTGCAGACTCTGATCGGAATGAACTTTTTCTTTTGCCTTAAAATATATTCCAATTCGATATCCGACCATCACTTAGCGAGCGCCATTAAGACTTTGTCATGATTTCCAGGGAGATTTCCAACCCCAAGAGATAGGCTTAAGAATATAGCGTCTTTAACATCGCTCCACTTTCAGCGTTTTCTTCTATGTCCCCACATTCTTTAAATTTAGTTGTAGTCCGTGGCATAATTTTAATCCGTATCCTCTCATTGTTAAAACTCATCACTGTAAGCATACAGTATGCACACAAAGAAAATAATAACGGAAATCTATATAATTAAAAAAATATATTTTTTTGGTTGCTTGTTGGTTGGATTGTTATTAAAGTCCTTAACCAGCTTCTTTGGACAGAACTTATTTTTTGGGGAAGTTGCTCCGAATTACTTCATGCAGTAAAGCCTCACGGAACTTGAACCCGTGACCTCACACATAGAAAGCGAGCGTTATAACCTCTCGACCAACCGGGTGGTGTATGGGTTGTTTGTTTTTATATTTATTGTTTCTTGTGCAATATATTAATGTGCGCGTTCATATATGTTTTAAGGATAATCTAAAGCAACGATTTCCAACAAAAGATGGCAGCACTACCTCCGTATATGTCTAATGTCTTTTCACTGTTACACGAAATTTAATTGCTGCTCCTACAAATTCAAGCCTAGGGAGTTCTAACTTTCAGGGAAGAAAGTTCATAACCTATTCCAGAGCATCATCGATGCCGATTTATAATTTTCTTTATTGTTCATTGTTGAAAGAACTTCATTGTAATAGGTTTCGATAAACGATTTCAACAATAAAGGAAATCGAAAATAAAAAAAATGGCATCGATCATGCTCTTGAATTGGTTATGAACTTTTCCCCCCTGAAAGTTTGAACTCTCTAGGTTTGAATTTATAGGAGCAGCAAGGAAATTTTGTGCAACGATAAGAATATATTAGACATATACGGAGATAGTGCTGCCATCTTTCGTTGAAGATCGTTGCTTTGGATTATCCCCACATAGCAGAGTACGTCCCTGGGACGTCCCATTTAGATCCCATTACCGTCAGAATGGTCCTGCTCCCATAGCGATGTCCTAAGGACGTCTGTGGGATAACTCTGTGGGCAATACAAAAGTTCATCCCGTATAGAGGTCCTCCGGAAAGCCGTGCGGGATTACCTACCTGGAATTTCTATAAATTAAATCGACCTTACTATTATTATTATTTAATTAATTCTAACTATACGAAGGATATGTCTTCGTATGTTATACGAAGGATTAATTATAACTATACGTCCCATGGATGTAAACAGGACGTCCTACGGACGTTCCGATATCTTGCCAGGATATCCGTCAGATATCCCTGAGACGTCATTTTGCTATTAGGGTCCTTACGGCTCAGTTCTTATTATTTTTAAAGAGTATCCCTCTTTTTGATAAAACGACTCAAATTTTGAAGTAAAAGATTGGAAATGTACCATTTTATTTATAAAAGCATTATTGAAACCCTCACACTCCATTAAGTTTTTGTTTTAATATTAACTACCCTTGCACTAATTTCTGGCAGAAAGCCAACGTAAAAGTAAAGCGTTCCAGTTCAAGCTGCCACTAACATTCACCACCATAGCAAACACATGATCGTTTCTTAGACAAAATGAGAAGAAAGCAGGTTCACGAAGATTCCTTGGAAGAGAGCGAAATTTGTCTATTCGTCCAATGACTTGATGCTCCATTCACTTGTTCTGAATAGTGATATTTTATGCTACTAACTTTGGTACTTTTGTGACGCGTGGACGTGATGTATCTTGAGCTTCTCTTTCAACACGGTTTTTCCACCCAAGATCAGCTGAGTTGGCACAATATACGAAGAAGATGTCAGCAGTTTCAAAGAACGTGACGCAGAAGATGGCTGGATTTAAACATGTTGAGGTGCGCCACAACGAAGAAGACTGTTGACAACCTGAATGACAAGTAAGGGTGGGGGAAATGTAGAAAACAAGAATCAGGCCTTGTGATAAAATGAAAATGCCTTAGCAAGCAAACTGTTTATAATTCTTGATGTGTTCCCAAAAAATTGAACAGCATGCATTGTAATTTCGTTATACAGTTATGCAGAAGAATGAGACGAAAGTATGATTTCACATGACAAATGAAATAAATTATTCTGATCAAGCACGTATCCAGAATTTGATTTTGGGAGGGGTCCATGGGTTTCCGGGTGTGTGTGTGTCAAATCTGTATCTGAGCATGAAATGTATATTAAATACAGATAATTACGCCTAAAGTCATACTATATTTGCCCGTAACTCTGAGTTTTGGCGGGGGGGGGGGGGGGGAAAAAATCCATGGTACTGGTGGGGGTTTGATTGTACATGTAGTCGTGATGCAGGGATTCTATGCAGAAAACAGAATATAAGATTCCAGTTAAAGATGGTAGAGTGATAAGATAGTTCCAAGCAATTTCATACAGCGTGTCCCAAAAATAATGCGACAAATTTAACAGTTTTCAAGAAATGTTAAAAATCTAGTTTTGGAGCTAGAGGGGTCCCAAGTTAGCACGGCATCACCATAAATGGCGTAATCACTCCACAGATAATGAGGTGTATTTCAGTCTTAGCTAAGGAGATTGATATGCTTGTCTTTCGCTCAGCGTCAATTCCATCACAATGGAATACTTTTGTGGGAAATTCCCATTAAGACACGAACGTGTGGTGGTTGGTAAAATATGTTGGCTATTTGGATTCCTATGTTGGAAACAATTAACCGAGTATTACAGCCAAACATATCACATTTGATTTCTCCCGGTGCAGACGTCCAACGATATGACAGTTCATAACTTTTTCGTCTTTTTACGAATGTGCATTACGTAAAAGGCGGAAGGAATATCCTGTCACACTGAATCATAGTTTTTTTTTCTTTAAAAAAGTCTATTGCCGTCTATTGATATCCATATATTTTTTAAAGACTAAACTGTATTAGTAGGCTCTTAGAAAGGAATTTGCGATCCACCTCCTTCCCATTTTTATTGTTCGTTAAATTTGAATTTATTTGTGGCCGTTAGGCATCTTCAGCTCAGACTGGGATAGGGTAGAGGAGATGATGGGGCAGGTTTATGCCAGGGTCTTACTTAAGTACCATCCCTTCATTTCCGTGGTTAAACTAAATAAAACTGGAAGGCCGCTATGATTATGTAGGGTAGGGTTCGAAGTTCGAACCCGTGTGCTTACGTATTGCCTATCCTAAGTTCGCCACGTTACCACCTGGTCCACGAGGGACGGATTCTATTGGGACATCTTCAAATT
>JAGDQP010018349.1:20368-36723 GCA_022664845.1 Lepisma saccharinum | reverse complement strand
AGAAAAGAAGAAGAAGCCTAACTCCAGTTTAACGTTTGTTTTGTCCTGTGTTGTCTTGTGTTTGTCTTCTATGTAATATATGTAATTCGTATGAAATAAAGCATATATGTGGATAGGGACTTCCCTCCCAGCAAAAGTTCCAAACTTAGGAACAAAGACCCGGAGAACATTCCGGATGCCGGGTCACAAAGACCGTCCCGCAACACCACCTGTCTCAGACAGACGGGACATAGGAGATCGTTGGAATGTCGGAACTCCGGCAATCCAACAATCTCCAGGGACAAGCCTGCCCCAGGCTGGGAAGCACTAAGTAGTGCGCGCTGCACGCCCTTGCAAGTGCACGACCTAACCTGTGCAAAGAACGCAGAGAGGCAGGGGTGGAAAGGTGGGCCCCCTAAATAATAATAAAAAGAAATATGTCACCATGGAAGAGTTTGTTTTCTGACACTAATTAAGAGAAATGTCTTCTCGTAATGTTTCTGTTCCTCTGTTTTGTAGCAACGATTCTTAAGGGATAATGGAAGTTCGTGGAGTGAGATGAAAAACTTCCGATTTCAATAAGTAAAGTAACGAGATACAAGAAAAAACTCGGCCATCCATAATGATATAACTGTCTGTTGAGATGATAAGTGGTTTAAAGAAAACAGAGAATTCAGGATGGCACAAAGCCTGGGAAAACCCATACCACTTCCCTTGAGCATGGAAATTCGAAGTAGTGATACAGATGACAGACGGTCGTCTATAGAACATAAATATAAAAAAATGGTAAATGTACACGCGACAACAAGTCAACCTTACGTTTATTCGATAAAGGTAAAAGGTAAAAATGAATTTTATGGGCGGTAACAGCACTATGGCTTACGCCCGTCCCGATACGGGGAAGCCCCTTATCTTTGTCACGTCTAAAAATAGCTGGTAATTAAAATAAAAGAATATAAAAGATGAAGATGTAAAAGGTCTTCACAATCACCCCACTGGTGTAAATGGCCAGAATAAAAACCAAGCCTGTAAACGGGCCTTTACAAATAAATCAAAACTACACTATAAAACTTAATGGAAGCCTGTAAATGGGACTTCACAAGATAAAACAAAACTACACTATAAAAATTAACAGCAAAGGAGCATAATCTTATAAAATAAACGGAAATCATAAAAAGCTTCAAAAACAAGTAAAAGATTACCGTTTAAGTTTAGGTTTATACCTATTTTTGCCTCTCCTTCCAACGAGATTAAAATCTATATCCATCAGGGGGTCCTCAACCATGTCGGAGGACAAAGATGAACTTGGTTGATGGATAGTATCTACAGACTCGTCCTGAGCCAATTGTGCAGCCAAAACGTTCGTCAAAGTCTTAATGCGCGTAGCGAGAGGTGAAGTTCGAGCTAATTTGGAGACCTTATAGGGACTAAAAGTAGGCTTAACCCGTGGAGCTCTAGAGCCCTTCACAGGTGTTTTTTGTCCCTGACTCTCCGGCGGCATATTGCTAGGAGTCTCCGATTCTGTGGGCGGCTTCGGAGTGACGTCCTGCACAACAGACTCTGTTTGTGTTGATACGTTAACTGTCTGGGTACCAACCGAGACAGTTTTAACTGCTATTTTGGCTACAACATAGGAAAACGCACCAGAGGGAAGGGTGCGCTGAGACTCTTTTACGCGACGTTTTGCATCTCCAGCAGATATTTTCTCTATCACCATCAGCTCTCTAATACGTTTTTCTTCTTTAAATACCGGACAGTCACGCGACCAGGCCGTGTGATCACCCTTGCAGTTAACACACTGAGGTTTCAGTGATGTGCAAGGATCCGCACCATGGTTGCTGGTACCGCATATTGCACATACGGCAGAGGTCGCTTTACACGACGTGCTGGTGTGTCCATAGTGCTGGCATTTAAAACACCGGAGCGGACTCGGTATATAAGGACGGACAGGTAAGCAATAGAATGCTGCCTTCACGTCCTTGGGGAGCTGTGGCATGGCAAACGTCAAAATTAGCAAGCTCGTGGGTTGCAGTTCGCCACTCTTTCGAGTTTTAATGCGTCTAACGTTCACTACACCTTGGCTGGCAAGTTCAGTCTTAATCTCTTCTTCAGGGACATCTTGCAAGTCCCAACAAGATATTACGCCCTGACAAAAGTTCAGTTGACGGTGTGGTTCAACTTGAACTTCGAATGGTCCTAAGGTTTTCAGTTTAAAGAGATTAGTTGACTGCTTATTAGTTAACGTCTCCACGAGCAAGGTGCCGTTGCGAAGCTTTTTAACATGCTTAAGTTCACCTGCAACGTGATTCAGTTGTTTTTGTATAACGAAAGGGGATAACCCCTTCAAACCACCTACGTTTATTCGAGTGATTATGTATGAACAAGTGAGTAAAAGCTATATTGCATCTTTTAAAGTACCATAGAAATGAAATATATTTTTTTTGGAAAACGAAAGTTGTTAACAAGTAGTGAACGAGAGGAAATCATCCCGTAGTATATTTGTCTCGGTCTAGCTCGATGTTCGTGTACTTTGGAGTTGGTATGAGTTGTTAAACGCTATACTTTGCCCAGTCCCGGCATCGAACTCGGACCCATCAGGGTGGGAATAACGTACCGCCCGGCCACCTAGGACTGCACATACGAACACAGAACCTGGATATGTGTATTGGATTGGATAAGTGCAAAACATGGTTCAGCTTTGCTGAAATGATGATTGAGTCGTCCAAGCAGATGGAGCAATACTGTTTGAACTACCTTAATATAAACGTGGGTTGTATATTGGTAACTCTCCAAAAATAGTACGCTAACCCTCCCCCACAAATAACAACGATAATGTACTCAAGGACTTGGCAATTTTCGTCTTATGCTTGGTAACTGCTGTTGAACAATGAAAAACTGCAAATCCCGAAACATTCTTTGCTGTGTTTAAAAGTGGGTGATTGTACCGAGAACCCCCGGATAAATGGCTGAAAATCAATGAATACACTATCTTGTGACTGTTGTAGAAACGGTCGGTCGGATAGACAGATAATGTCAAATTCATAGGAAAGCCTAGCATATTCAACAGGACACAAAGTGATGATTATAACGCGGTATGGAACATACACCACCGGAAAATGAAATCCGTGTCAAACGTCAGAGACTGTACAAGGGGGTGTATTTTCATTGCGTACTAGCCGATTTTGAAAATTAAAGCGTGTATATAACTAAAGATAAGAATAGGCGTTCTCAGACGTACTGCGAGCTGTCCAACCCTCCGGGATACAATGTCTCAACATGCTCTCAGGACAATGAAACCCTAAAAAAATGCGGGCAATATGAAATTGGTTGTATCGTCCTTGTTTACGAACAAATTTTAAAACATCAAGCGAGGATGTATATAGAAATAAAATTAATACAGGAAATAACTACACAACAGTGTGTTCAGCTACGGATAAATTGAATTATTTAGTTGAAGATGGGGAGTTGGTAACACTTAAATATGTCCTAATGATAAAACATAAAAAAATATCGTTGTATTGCTTTCCTCTATATTATTCTACTAGTAGAATAGTAGGATGAGAGCCAGGTGCTTCAGTGCAACCACTATTACTCGGACACCTGCTCATTTGTTCAAGACTACCGTAGAAGAATGTAACCCAAGGTAATAAGTGTTTTCTTTGTCAATGGAGCTTGTTAGGGTTAGCTGTTATTGAGGAAAAACTGGTTCCTTAGTAATTGAGGATTATTGTTTGCTATGTATATTCTCATTGCAGCAATGCAACTCTGAAATGTACTAGGAATTGTTGTGGTTCCACTGCTAGGCATAGAACACCAGTTTGAAATCAACGCCAGAAGCCACCACCATGCAAGTTACCGTTACATGATATCGGTATATGTTAGTTTTGTTCGCGTCCACGCTCCTGTCATATATGCGCCGGTCAGTGTTCCAAGAGTTCTGCTTGCACGTAGACTGTGAAGTGGAAAGATCCGCTCCATCATTGTTTAAAACCAGTACTCATACTCATACGCTTACTCGTGACATTACATTACTGTTCATTTCAAGTCATGGAAAATCCTATTGTTGTTTTGCTTGCCAGGCAGGAAATGCAAGGGTATGATAATCCTGAAACTATTCTTGAATGCTGGTGATCCCTGTGTTACTACAAAAGGGTAGGATTCCAAGCTGACGAATCTGATCCTGATATGTTGCTGCATTATCTCCTCTATTATTTCTGGAACGACGAAGAAGCCGTTTTACAATGTTGTGCAAGTGCCCAGGACATTCTCGATCTAGGGTATTACGGATTCTTCGGAAGTGTGGAAAGTAAAGAAGTGGCCTGGATTTACTATACCGAGTTAATATCAGACTATGACGGTTTCATTTCACAGGAAGCCAGAGAATTCTTTGGGGTCGATCCCTGTTCAATTGGTGATGATGTGTATAGTGTCATGGAAATCGATACTAGTGATGGTTATGTGTGCGATCATGTTGTGCATAATGATACGAATATTAATGTGACGCGGTGGGTGTTAAGGAAAATTGAAAATGTGTTGAACTCGAACGAGGGATTCCTGTTAGGTGACGATATTACTATTCGTATTGATATTACGAATCCGAGTCGAGGGCAGGGATGGCGTAGTACTAATACGTATTTACCATTGGCAGACTATCTAGAGAAGGATATAATTAGTGTGGATAATGTTCTCTACTGTCTTTCGAGGGCGCTGGTGTTAGGCAAACTACGCGCGAATAGCGAATATCGAAAGGCTAAATATATGCAAACCCATATTGAACACTGGCGTGCCAAAGCAGCTGAGTTGTGTTAGTTTGCAGGGGATGATTTAAGTCGGCATAATGGGGGTAATTTAGACGACGTTAACAAATTTCAAAAGCATTTTGTAAATCAATTTTAAATTATTGTGTAGGGCCGTGTCAGCAAAACACGCCAGTATGAAAAAATGTGTGTTAGCCCCACAGCGCAGCGGAAAGTCTTTCTACGATATGAAAACAATCACTATGATGTTATTAAAACGTTACAGTCTTTTTAGGTAGTAACGGATATTGTAACTATTGTCTTAATCCCTATACGGAGTTCCGTTTTCATGATTGTGAATATAAATGTAAACTATGCGAGACGTATCATCCCCATAGAAAAAGGTCTGATGAAACCCAACGCTATTGTGACAAGTGTAATCGTACCTTTGTTAATCAAACATGCTTTCACAGGCATGCTGCAAAGGATAAACGTAAATCATCATGTGATCATGTTCAGGGATGCGTTCAATGTGGCGTAAAACTCGATTGGCGTAACAGAATCATGTGTGTGGTGAACATTTTTAAAAAGATGTGCTCGTTATGTAGATGAAAGCCATATTTGTTATGTTAAACCTAAACATCCTAAACGTGTAGAATTTTTTATATCTTGTCTACGATATTGAGACGATGCGCTTGGATGCTGAAGACAAGTGCGAGCGTGAATTAGTGTCAAATTATTTTGTTTAACCCATCGATGTCATCAATGCAAACATATTTTGACACTAGCTATAGATGTAATGTTTGTGGTAATGGCTCTCGTGACTACATTTTATACTATGAACCCATTTATTACTCATTTGTTATAGCAGGGTTCTAAGTTCACGCAAGTGGTTGCTGTGGCACATAATGCGCACGGCTTTGACAATTTATTTGTTGCCCCGTGAAATATTAGAACAGGAATTAGTACCTGAAATACTTACTAGTAATGCAACTAACGATCAGTAACATTATATTCAGAGATACGTTCCTGTTTATGAGGGTTCGATTAGCGGGCCTCCCAAAAACGTTAGGGCTGGAAGAATTCCTAAGGAAGGGGGACTTTTCACATCTTTTCAATATTCCAAGGAATCAGAATTATGTTGGATTATATCGAGACCTGGAGTATTACGATCTAGAGAGCAAATCCGTGATATAAGAGCATAGCCTTATGGTATAAGAAATGTGTCAAAGGTAAACGAACATTCGACCTTCAGTGTGAACTGTTGGCCTATTTCATAATGACGTACTTGAGCACTTATTCAGTTTTCCAATTTTATAGAAAGTACGACGGGTAGTCTTCAATGCTTTTTGCATACGGCTATCATTGCATCCGGGGCTATGATGTGTTATCGAACTCAGTATCTTAAGGAAAATACCATCCCTGTCATCCCACCATAAGGGTTTCATCACGGTACTAATCAAAGCAAGCAGGCTAAACTTTGGCTTCGGTATATAGAATATACGCATAAGGTCAAGTTGCGAAGCTATGAACGCGGTGGTGAAGCGCAATTTAAACATTCCAAAGTGGATGGATATGATAAAAATACTTTTAAGGCATACGCATATTATGGGTGTTACTATCATGGCCACCAATGCCTAACTCCACTCAGGAATTTAGCTATAGATAAACAAGGGCGTAGTCTAAATAGTCGTTATGCCGACACTATGGCAAGGGAGGATTTTTTGCGTCGGATATGAAATGTAAATGTTGTGTTCATGTGGGAATGTCAGTGGCACAAACAGGTGAAGTGTCAGAGGATCTTCAAGCCTTTCTTCGCGAGCATTGTTCCGATATTAAAGAACCATTAAGTCCTAAGGATGCCTTTAAGGGTGGACGAAAAGAATGCTTCCAAAGCCTTTGCGAATCTAGTGAATTGGTTGTAACTGATTTCGTGAACTTTACCTCGTTATACCCATGGGTAATGGCTAGCCGTAACTGTGCATAAGGGCACAGACATGCCCGATCCCAGTCAGGTTCACGGTTTAGTCTTTTGTAAAGTCCTCCCTCCAACAGATTTGGCCATTCCCATATTACCATACAATGCCCATAACAAATTAATGTTTAGTTTATGCAGAACGTGTATGGAGACGTTACATACCGGTAAATGTACTCATACAGACGAAGAACGTGCCATGAAAGGTGTTTTCTGCACCTGAGCTCCATGCTGCATTAAATGCAGGTTGTTATTATTCAGATGTACGAAATTTGAGAATCGGAAATGTCAGTGGACCTGTTTAAGTCCTACGTGGGTACATTTCTTAACATGAATCAGGAAGCCTCCGGACATCCTGAGAATTGCCAAGGTGAAAAAAAAAGACAACAGTATATTCAGGACAATTTTAATCGTGGGGAATTCAAGTCGACTATGATAACATTAACAAAAACGAGGGACTTCGATTCATTACATAAATATATTTAAACTCCTTGTTCGGAAACTGGACTCAGAAGTGTGATCTTCCGAAAACAAAGGTTGTTACAACAACTCAGGAGCTTAATGAAATTGTCTAGTCTCCTCACCTGGAAATTCAACATGTAAATCTGATAGGGGGTTAACTTCTTGTTACCTATCGGGATTTGGAATCACAAAATACACCCTACGCATTCAGCAATGTTATACTTGCAGCTTTTATTTCGTCATGGGCACGACTACGTCTGTATGAGGCAATGAGTTCTGACGGTATACCCCGTCACCTGTACTGCGATACTGATAGTATTATCTACGTTAGATGTCGTGATGAACCACCTTTGCTACCTCTAGGTGATTAGCTCGGTCAGCTGAAGTATGAACTGTCTCCAGGGAGTGAAATGCGTAGGTTCACACCTGGGGGGCCTAAGAATTACTCTTAAGAACTAACGGAAGTATCAACGGGGTAATTGAACCATGTGATCAAAATGCGTGGCATTACTGTGAATCAACGAACACGAAAGAAGATCACATTTAAGGATGTGCATAAGGTGGGAAAGGGAACGTATAAAGGTAAACAAATCGTTACACCGAACCGTATATTTCGAAAACACGACTTTCGTGTCGTACCTCACAAGTGAAACGCCATGTTGTTTTGCAACAACACAAACGGCGCAAATTAAATCCTATTGATAGAGCACAATATATGACAGTTCCCTATGGATATCGATGTTAGGAAACCATGGAATTAAACACATGTTTGTCATTTTTTGGAATAATTATTTATTATATACATTTAACACTGGCGGTGGTGATTGAACAATAGTAAACGACTCATGACCATTACAATATCAGAGCACATCATTGATATTTCAATATATACAATTGTACCGTTTAGATTGTTCCCAATACTTTACAAACCAGGTTGATACCTGTGTAATGTTTATCCTAGTGTATATCCATTGACACCAAATTATCCTTACTGGGTGAACACTGTTCATTTGTAGCACTGTTTATATGAAATGACAAAAACAACTGTATTGTGTTTACAAGACGCTAAACTTTGCATGTAATGGATCCCATGTAACAATCTATCACCAACCGTTGTATTGGGAGAGGTACTACACTATGTAGTTTATATGAAATTGGAATTTGGTATCCTGTGTGTTACGCCACAGGTTATTGCACATGTTCTATCCAATGCCAAACGATATATCCTGATCTTGTCATGTACATTTCATCATGTGACATGCATTTTCTGGCAGAGAAAAGCCTGCATACTTTCTCATACAGTGCGGAACAGTTGATATTTACTGCCGCGAGGGACGCCTGATGCTCGCCCACAGCGACGCCAGCGCCACCACTCGACACTTGTCGAAAGCGTCGATGTGGCAACAGTGGAATCTTTTCTACACAGATCTCAACGGCGACAGCATGGAAGGACGCTTTGTTTCCTGAATTGAGCTCATGAAAAATTGTATTTTCTACATTGTGCAGTAACCGAACAAACTTTAAAGTACTGATAAAGAAACCGTTGGTTATGTAAGTTACTGGGAGGATAAAATACCCAGGTTTCTCAGTGAAAAATATAAACCTGATGTTTATGAAGGGGATGAACATTATTGATGCCCGCGAACAGGCTGGATATACAGGTAACCTTTATCCTTGTTCTAAGTTATAATACTGTGGAAGCCTTGTTTGGTGGATGTGAACAAAGCTAATGTTGCTTCGAAAAAGAAAGTTGATCTCGATCTCAGTGAATGTATTATTTCCGTTAATAAAACAGGTGTACTGATAACCTTACCTATCTTGAACGTGCAATGTACGTTTTGTATAGCTATGTGCAGCGCTCTCATCGGCATGATAAAATGTTTCCGTGATTCGATTGCGCAGTCATGTACGAAAGTTGGCTTGAGTAAAGTAATTCTCAGCTTAAACAAGACGTGCACGCAAGTTTGGTGTATTTATATAGTGTTATAAGTATAGTGGAAGTAAGCAGTCAATCAAACCTAATTACCGGTACCACATTCATAGTATCGCATACGTT
This sequence comes from Lepisma saccharinum, assembly GCA_022664845.1. Taxonomy (NCBI): domain Eukaryota; kingdom Metazoa; phylum Arthropoda; class Insecta; order Zygentoma; family Lepismatidae; genus Lepisma; species Lepisma saccharinum. Next base: position 27,515 of record JAGDQP010018349.1, on the reverse strand, counting down.
AGTCTGGGTGAGTAAGGTAATTAGAAAATACTTCGCAGTACAAGGTCAAAAAACTAGCAATGGAATCTTCGGAATTCTTTAGGGAGTCAGGGAGTAAATTATTACGAGATAATTTAACCGTACTGAACGTTGTTGACACTGACAAAGAAAAAAATATTTTTCAGCGAATACATTAGGGGCACCTGGTCAGTGCAGTAAGTAGGTCAGTACTCCGTGAATGAGTCTAGTTGCAAATATTTGTCTGAAAACACTGTTTAAGACATACGTACATAAAACAAGCGCAAAATAATCTAAAGTTTTGTCTTAAAGTTAGTAATATTGGCATGTTCATAAGGCAACCAGTCAATCCATATTTTGCTATGCGAGCAGTAGTAGCAATTGTAGGTTAGAACCAGAGCAGTCGTATCGTAACTGTTATAAGAAAGTTGTCTATTCACAATCTATTCACTATATATAATAACAAGAGCAGGAAATTTCATGTTGCTATATCGTTTTCGAGTAGTGACTTTTTAATGCTCACCCGTTAATCTTATGAACGCTAGATGTCAATGCTTTAGGTTAGATTTAATACCTCACGTATTAAAAAGAGAATTTATTAAAGATGTTGCTCATTAAGATAAAAATATATATAATTAAGGTGCACCGGTTTTCGTGTTGTAAGGGACTCAATCCAAAACTGAATACTTAATAAACAAAAGTCTTTGTATATAATTTATATTTAAGAGTTTGAAGAATATTTGCATTAGTGGGTAGTATTCACAATAAATGTATGAGTAGTGAACAAAGTAAACCTACTCATTGAAGATACTCTTTCTCTATAAATGCTATTGTGAGACAACGCACTTATTATATTAATATTCGATATTTTCTTAGTATTCATTTTATTCCTCTTGGTGAATAAGAATAAAGTTTCTCGAGGAAAAATATTTTGGTGAATATTCCTTAATAGTACCAGTGGACAAAAAGTTATACATCATTTCAAAAGTCAGTGAATACGTTTCTTTGCATACAGTGTTCAGTGAAAATATTTCTTTTCTTGATAATTCGCGCAACCAGTGATAATACTGGTTATACCACTGGTAATACTGGTAATACCAGTGAATATTCAGTACCGTTCTGCATTTTTATCACTGCCACTTATTTCATGGAGGAACTTGGGACATTTTCGGGTCACCGTTCCAATACCCAGTCCCCTCCAAACATTTTATTTTCGCACTATATTGTCCACAAAGGTTCAGATACGAGTTTCGGGTGCCCATCACACCTCGCTCGTGCTACTGTTTTTCCTTCGGATCCTCCCACGGCGCCTTCATCTCGAGGGCAGTGGGGCGTAAGGTCGTTTCAGGGGATAATTGATAGCGGAAGTAAATAACCAGTGATACGATTAAAGTCATCTTCTGATCCATCGGAAGACGTACTTGAATTGGGAACGTTCTATGTTAATGTCAATCCGAACTCAGCTGATTGTTTTAATGGTGGCCGGAACCCAGATGGTTACATTAAAGGTGAGTGATGAACCGCAAGGTAATCATACTAAAGGTCCCTGGTGATATTAATGGTGTCGAACCGCGCAGGTCATAATCACTTATGTCTATTAATTCTGCAACTGTGTTTATATAATGTTTTGTAACTGTTTGTCACAGTATGTATTACACCTTGTAAATTGTAACCCAAGCACTGTATTTGTTAATCGGACAATAAATATTTTTTTCCTTCCAATCGTTGTGTTTCATTTTTTAATCCTGCTCAAAAGTCGAAAGTGAAGCTCCATGTTGAACTCCTTTGTCCACAGCACATCGTAGATTACCTGTAAATCGTTGTCATTAGCAATCATCCCTAGATAGATACGCATAGTGTTGTGCGGAGATGTCTTGTTCTGGATGCATTTTAACAAGGATATTGTACAACGAATGATGTGTATCAAAAAACGCCAACGTCACTAAAACTTCCTCTTACATCATCCGGTGAAAGGTTGGTACAAGCATGTCCATCATCTTCGAGAGGAATACCGGCATAACAGTAAATGCACGCTACAGAAAAGGAGGGTGTCCATTGATTAATAGCCTCCAATACACAATTTGCGCTCACGGGTGCGTCTAAAAAGTCACAAACTGCCATCGTGTTCGGAACTAGGTTCAATGCCAGTTGACGAAGTTGCTTTATAGCATTTTCCAGTCAATCACAATGTTCCATTGCAATTTGATTGTGTCTATCGCTATCCAATGACATTCCGGTACAGGTAGTCGATAGCGAACGTGTGGTAAACTCGTAGACCGCAACGTTGGCCAATTACTGTATATCATTCTACTAATTGTAATTCTAGTACTTTGCATTCATAGATACCATTTGTGATGGTTGGCAGACCATCGAGTCATCGAACCATGTTGATTAACTCCACGTAATGTATCCTCAACTAAAGTTGCAAGCGTCGTCGTCTAATGTTGGGTGGAAAACCTATATTTTTATATAAATATTTACAAAAGATCAATCATCCGTTTGTCATATTACCTTTCCTTGTTCGGCCAATTACCGATCCATATGCTATATTATTTTCCTGAAAGTAGGTTCACATCAGTGGCGTTTTTTCAGGTGAAGTTAGTGAAGCTGTACTTCACCTATCATTTTGTCCTTTCATTGACTAAATAAACAAAAAATGTGTCTGAAAGAAAATGAAGTAGCGTAACAAAATTCCAGCAGAAAAAAAAAGTTTCCAATTTCGTATGCAGCATAAGTAAATATTCTAGCGCTAGAAGGCACCGTATTCTTACAAAGCTGAAAACGTTACTTTTATATACCTTCGAAAACAAATCTAGCTATAAGTGCTTTCTATGGCGGGGACAATTTTACCGCGGTGAAAATCTTTCCGTTGACGGGACGGTGAACTTCTGGTTGCCATGACAACCTAGACGCTGCAGGCTATACTGGCCAGTGCGAGATAGCGTTGAGGATAGCGGAAGAGAACCTGCAATCTGCTTTCAACGAAGTTACTTCTCTTCCGAGTTTCGGCTGTTCAGTGTGCAAGTAAAGTAAATTTGTCCCCACTGTATCAGCACCATGTGTACCTGTACAATTGTTCGTTTTTTGTTCATGAGTATATAGTGAAAGGGAATGACGATTTTGACATGGCATTTTTATAGACAAATATCTTTTAATAAGTATGTATGCCAGAGCTGTAATAGACCTAGTGCCAAGTGAGTTAATTCAGGCGTACAATGCTAGATACAACGAATTAATTTGCAGTATTCTACTTCTGTTATGTATGAGCTCCTTGCCTAAGCTATAGAATCCAGTCTTAATATATGGCTATGTTAATGGTTGATTTTTATAAAATGCTATCCTTCAGGGCTCGAAATGGAAAGTTTCACGAAACGGAACGCTTTACCTTCGTTAACACAATATTGTAGTCTTTTCTCTGTTTACCATATTGATAAAACGGAACAGGAAAGTTCCAGCTATTCACGACCCGGAGCGGCGTTCCGGTTTGCTCCGGTCCATTTCGAGCCCTGCTATTCTTACTTAAAATGTACTCTGGGTAGAAGCAGAATATTTCAGTTTACGATAACTCGATATATTAGAGATTTCACTGATTTGTAAGGCGTGGTGGAATGGATTTGCAGAACTACGAAGATGGTCATGGTTGGAACTAAAGTTCGTCAAACTTTATCCATATGTGTAAATATTAATTGCATTTTTAGTCCGAATATATAGATTTAAAATATGCCATCCGCTACGTTCGTTTTTTCCACCCTTATTTATACATGCCCAGTCCACGTCGCCTAGTGATTTTTCACCACAGATCATTGATAAGGAACCAGTACAAGTTCAATAAACCTTGAACATCCATGCATTCTGACAAATATTTTCATATTTCCTCCATTAATTCCTGGATATCATCTGGAATAGAGACCTTAGACGTTCTATTCTTCTCATTTCCGTCTGAAGTTGAGCTCGCTGAATGATTACACACTTAAGACATCAATGCTGGACTGCTGGTAAATATTGAAATATAAAATAATATATATATATATATATATATATATATATATATATATATATTAGAATGTCTTTATAAGTTTGTAAGCTCGTTTATAACTTCTCTTAATAAATATTGTTTTGTGAGTTCCTGATTTCAGCAGCAGAGTAATTTTGTGTGATTTTGACACATTAGGCCTAATATACTCTTATCTTAAGGAAAAATCCAATTAAATTAATTGAACAGGTCACGCTCTAATTGCCTTGAACGTTTGTTAGCAAGAATAAATATTCTAGAGACAAGGGATTTTTTATTCGTTTAAAGATTTCAAAACCATCACCTGAAAGTCAGTATCAATCTCGTTACGAGTGTATTTGAATTGAATTTTATTTATAGCCTTTAATCATGTTTCGTTTACATTTGGCCAAGATGGGGAAGGTAGAAGAAAGGAAGGAACTGTCCCAGCATCAAGATGGTGCGAGAGCGCGAAAACTGAAAAAACATCAGCCAAGATGGCCTATTGGTGGGTTCGAAAGTAGGTGTTTCCCAATGGGATAGCAACTAAGGAACGCCAGCTCGGCTCTCGCTTTATGTGTAATAAAATGTTCGCCAAGGGACGCCATTCTTCAGACGTATAACGAGCTTAGACCTTAGATGCCAGAAATTTAAATGTAAATTAAACTAAACTTCAAACATTATTCTAAAATTGTGCATTGCATCTTAAAAATTAGTATATGTATTGTTCGAATAATAAATTTTGAAGCAGAAAATAAGTTGAATTTAGGGGAGCCTGAAAACTGAAAATGTCACGAAGAATATTTTAAACAGGACATCATCTAATTTCATTAGTATTTTCTCTCTCTATCCATTGCCTTCCTCTAATAGTAATATTAAACTTTCAGCATTCAGCATGCATAAAGGTCCTTCAATGCTGGTTCTGTCTATGCAAATAATTTTTGGGTTGAGAAAGCTATCACTTTTCCGCATTTATAAGACCTAGAATATAAGCCTACCTATTCTTTCCATTTGCATTTCCACGGGATATAATTTTCATCACTGATTTTGTCTTTGCATGGCATTTAGGCAACTTCCGTTCAGTAGCTACCGTCCCAAGTTTGGAAATAGACTACCATCCCGGTATTTGCTTAGTGTAGCTTACGAAAAACATCAATCAGGATGGCGGTCGCTGGGAACAATCCCAAGACGTTTCGATTGCTAAACCGACGCTCTACCAACTGAGTTACGGCTGTTCGGTCCTCGTCACTAATGCACTGTACATTCATTTGAATCTGTCTAATATCGGCATTGGAAATGTGCGCATCAGACCACAAATTACAAAAATACAACGTTACGTCGGTGAGTATAGTACTCTGAAAAGGAGGGCATAGTCTCAGTTTAAATCTCTACGCTGCGATAGTTCATGCAGCTGGTGTTTTAGTTTATTCCGTTCTTCCTGCTTCACATTTAAAAGGTGGAATGTTCGATTTGAAAATTTTAAATTAGGCAGTTATTTAGTACTCTTCTCAGTTAGTGACCTTTAAACAAATAAACAATAAATATACTGCATAACTACACTATGCCTGTCTAGTACTTTATTCTCTGTTCTACAAGTGGCAAATTCTTCTACAAAATTAGCTTTTCCACTGCCGAATGACCTCTTATAAATGAAATTTACCAAAGTACTGCATATTTCTTGGGCGTATACTAACATGGGCATGTTTGTTGTTCCCACGCTCAGTCGTCGGCGAAATTTGTCATATCTTCAACTATATTTACATACTTATAGTGGGTCCCAACTTTTAGCAGTTAATTTCTCTACAAATATTCATCTACATTTAATATGATAAGCGGCATTACGGGTAAACCAGTCAGTCCAGGAAATTCGGGATGAATAGAGAGTTGGTACATTAATGATTTGGATGCACTTCACTTACGATTTTGACCAAGAGCCGCCACTGGTTCACATCTGTGCTTGTTATTTTAACATTCCATGTCCTCCCAATCGAATGACCAAATTTACAAACCCGTCTGATTGTCAGTTCGAATATTAATTATCAATATACGCGGTACAATGTTACTTCGCTGTACTGGTCTGTTTGTGTGCTACAGACGACCAGCCTCTAATTACCTAATGCCTCTAACATTTATTTCGAATATTCAACACGTGCATATGTATTGTCCAGTCACTTGGCTGTATTTCCACTATTGCATCTGATTAGCTATGTCGACTGGATATTACTGTGTTCGGTCGTTGGTTCTACTATTACATACGGAAGTGGAGGGCCGTCTATTCCCAACTGGTAAACGTAACCGGTAATATATTTATGTAACTGGTACGATTTTCATAATATTCTGTATATTGTTCTTCAGTGTGCCGGGTATTTTGACTCATGATTTACGCCGTTGAACGAGCAAATCCCGCCATAGCTTTGTTACCGGTGCATGATAATATTGACATTGCACTACGGTTGTATCCTCTGTTGCTCACCCTAGAGTTCACCACGTCTGTGTTGTCTGCTTGATAAACTACAGTTAGAATATTATTAGTATTAGTATCCTTACGATATAATATTATTAGTATTTTTATTCTCACGTTAAATCATTTTATTATCTTAATTCAGAGTCGACATTCTCAACGTCTGGAGGCAAATGATGTGATTGCATTATTAAACCACACTGCTGCTACGTTAGCTGTGATTTTCCACGTTTGCGGTGTACAGAGATCCTTTACTTACAACTAAACCTGCAGCACAAAGCACACTACCAGTACCCAAGCACGTTATTGGTACTTTTTAAGGTATATGTTCCAACTAACAATGTTCCATCGCCATGTTGGACAAATTTATCATGCAAGTTGGATTACCCCTGCACTACGTTATAGAACGTCGGTTGAAGTTTTAAAATTGGTTCGTAGACATGGAAGATAGAACCAATTTCATATTGCCCGCATTTTTTCAGGGTTTCATTGTCCTGTGAGCATGTTGAGCTCACAGAACAGCTCGCAGTACGTCTGAGAACGCCTATTCTAATTTTTGCTATATCCACGCTTTAAATTTTCAAAATCGGCTAGTACGCAATGAAAATACATCCCCTTGTACAGTCTCTGACGTTTGACACGGATTTTTATTTTTCCGGTGGTGTATGTTCCATACCGCGTTATAATCATCACTTTGT
>JAGDQP010018349.1:0-19968 GCA_022664845.1 Lepisma saccharinum | reverse complement strand
TAGCGTACTATTTTTGGAGAGTTACCAATATACAACCCACGTTTATACTAAGGTAGTTCAAACAGTATTGCTCTATCTGCTTGGACGACTTAATCATCATTTCAGCAAAGCTGAACCATGTTTTGTACTTATCCAATCCAATACACGTATTCAGGTTCTGTGTTCGTATGTGCAGTCCTAGATGTCCGGGAGATAGGTTAGTCCCACCCGGATGGGTCCGAGTTCAATACCGGGACTGGGCCTAGCATAGCGTTTAACAACTCATACCAATTCGAAACTACTCGAACATCTTCGAGCTAGACCGAGACAAATATACTACGGGACGATTTCCTCTCGTTCACTACTTGTTAACAGCTTTCGTTTTCCCAAAATATATATTTCATTTCTACAGTAGCTTAAAAGATGCAATATAGCTTTTACTCAGTTGTTCATACATAATCACTCGAATAAAAGTAAGGTTGACTTGTTGTCGCGTGTACAATTATCTTTTTTGTTTTATTTTTGCTCTATTGACGACCGTCTGTCATCTATTTGACTACTTCGAATTTCCATGCCCAAGGGAAGTGGTATGGGTTTTCCTAGGCTTTATGCGTCTCCCATTACGAGAAGACATTTCACTTAATTCCTGTCAGAAAACAAATTCTTCCTTGGTGACATAGGTGACAGCCAAGTCTCCTTCCAATGTGTGCCGTTCTATAGTCAAGTACAGTCCTCTACAGCGATTAACGATTTTTACATTCATCGCCGGATACTATCACACTACGTTAACTTCTCACCAACACACACGATCGTTTTTATGCACTCATTTCTGCCATTACGTTCTGCTTACTGGTGTTACCTACTGGTGTGTTATCCCCACAAACAAAGTTTGACTTCTGTAGTTCAACGAACCAAAAAACAAGAACTTAAAATATGGTAAAATAGAACACATAATATCTGTGAAGAGAAATAAAACTGTCTAAGCTTTGGCCGTCTGACCAAAAAGGATGATAAAGAAAAGAGGACCAAAAAAAGAAGAATGGGAAAGAAGAAAGAAGAAAGAGAAGTATCCTTTAGAAATGGAAAATCAAGCCTTGTGTACCTTTTTGTCTCACAGGCCCTTGAGGACTTTCTCGCTCACTCTCCCTTCCACTTTCTCGCTCCTCTTAGCTCGCAAAAGTGGATGGCTTTAGAACAAGTTCCACACCGTGATGAATGGAAACCAGAAATGTTACTTCTCCCAATAATGTTAATCAGGAGAAGCGGTTATCGATATATTCTAAACATTGTGTTACAAGCAAGCCTGATTGAAAAATGAGGAAAACTTATTCTTCGTTTCCCTCTGCATGATTTCAACAATAAACAGAACGAGGGTTGGGGAATTAATAAAAACACAAAGCAACATGTATTACGAAGTTTATAGTTACATTACAATGATAGTTACGTTCTTCCATGTGCAATTTGTCGATAAACAGAAATCAAACATGCGGATCATGTGTTTTCACCCTATAACAATGAAAAAAATACACCTATTAAATACTCCAAACACAAGGCAGTGACATTAAATCTGATTTAAAATGTATTAATAATATAAACAGTACCATAGTGATATAAAGCGCTGCATGAAGCAATCAACAGGGCTGATAATTGGGAACCTATAATAAAGAAAACGCTACGTACGGTCTTCCAATATCGAAAAAAATCGGAAAGTGTAGCCAAAATAACAGCAAATAATAAAACACACATGATTATGTACATATAACGTAGAAATATACATGTACTCACGATAAAGAATGAACATTAAAAAACCTGATTCTAGAATTAATAAAAGCTATACAGCAATAATTACAACGAATAATTAGCAGTGTGCAATGCCCTGCACATGCCAAAAATATAGAATTCCAACGCAAGAACAGTATGTATGGGTTTCGTCACTCCGAGAATGTAGTGTTGCCTCTGAAGAAGTATACAGTGTTATTTTAATAATTTACTTAATAGAAACCGAAGTTAGCGGCATATATCTGCAGAGTGAAGCTCTCACACTAAAAAAAAATCGCCACTGGAATCCTAATTTGTGTATTCTCGATCTCTAGGAGACGCAAAATCATAAAGTAAATATAATTTAACGTCAACAAAATATCTACAGGTGTTCTACACAATTAATATACCTGCCACTTAGCCCATAATTATAGAAACAAGATGGCGGACAGCACGGAGTCAACAGCCAAGTACGTATAAAACTAAAAATAAGTCCAATAAGTGGACAATCTGTAGAAAGATATCACTAGGATGTAGCTGGAAGAAAAAACAGGGCGTGGAAGGGGTAAAAGACATTGGAAACGTAAGGACAGGGCCGCTACTACCAGCCCCTTTTTGTGGTATCTTTCTCTCAAGGGGAATACTCGCGTTTGTCTGCTAGAATGCGTTGAAGGTTGGAGCAAATGGGGAGACAACCGTTCCAATGATTCCCGCAGTTTTGGTTTGAGCAGGCCACTGCTCGGTGCATCTATAGCTGCCTGCCCATTCCCTTCATAAAGCACTGTTTGTCGCGTGAACATTTGCTTCTTAATTCCGACGCTAGAGGCAGCACAATAGGTCTGTTTTAGTCAGTAACTCTTGGGTATTGGTATAGGAAAAGCTGAATATTTCGAAGAGTTTTAGGAAAAGAATGGTGCGCAATTGGTGCGTACCATTCTGTAAAGTAAAAAAAGGCAAGCTGGAATACAGTGGAGTATCATGTCACGAAATTACGGCAGACAATGAACAACGTAGAAAGTGGTTACGTGTTATATCCAGAGAAGACCAGTGGATTCCATCGATCATTCTGTTATTACACGAATATAGGGAAAAAGCATAGTATCACAGTATTTCGGTTCCCAAATAAAGTTAAACCGCTGTCTAGGAAAGTTTTAATTGTAAACCGACAATTGCAATGTAAACATTATATTCATTTGTTATATTTGAGGTAGGCAGTTGTACATGTCGTGGATTGTTTTCTCCTGCACAGTACCTATAGAAACATTGCGATTATATGAGATCATAGACAAAGTAAACAAATTTAAATATTTAGAAGCATACGTAACAAGCAGAAACATCTAGGTCAGCAAAGTAATAAAAGAGACATCTAAAGGAATGGAAAGCCTCAGTTATAGTTTAGGTTTATAGAAAGGTGATAATTCTGACTGTAATAATTACCTTGGAATCTCTTTACTCGCAACATGTTACTACAAAGTTCTGAGTAATATGGTGCTAACAAGCCTAAACGTATACGTAGATGAAATAATGTGGATTTAAAAGAAATAGTTCTACGTCGGACCAGGTTTTTGCCTTGAGACGAAATGGGAATACAATGGGACATTTCACCGCTTGTTCATTGATTTTTAGAAAGCATATAATTCCATCAAAAAGGGGAAACTATGTAATATCCTAGTATGATCTGGAATTCGAAAGCAAACTGTTCAGCTACTGAAGATGTGTCTCAGGGACCCCATATGTAGAATACGTATAGGTAATAAAGAATATGTCAAATACTTTCGAGATTAATAGCGGATTGAAACATGGTGATGCTTGATCACCACTACTGTCTCTTTCCATTAGAATTTGCTATTTTAAAAATAATTCTGCTATTCTGCCGGTAATATTTTATGGTTGCGAAATATGACTCTAGGAGATGAACATAAATTGCGTATGTTTGAAAATAAGGTGTTGACAAAGATATACGAGATTACTGGAGAATGGAGGCGACTGTATAGTAAAGACTAGACTGTACGACTCACCTAGTGTTGTAAATAATGAAATTACGACGGCTAAGATGGGAAGGCAATGTAGCTCGGATGGGGGAAAACGAAGAGTGTTCGTGGTTGGAAAACCGGAGGAAATAAGGCAATTGGGAAGACCGAAACTTCGTTGAGATTACAATATTAGAAGAGATCTTCCTTCGAGAGGTAAGTGTTCATGTTCACAATGTTCATGATATTGTGAATCAAATTACTTTTTTTGGTTTCTATCACAAAGTTAGACTGAGATAATACCATTTACTTAGGAAAAAAAAAAACACTGAGGTATTTTATCTTCGTACCGCCTAAAGACTTATTTTTTCTTGAAAAGGTCTGTAATTTTGCATTTGCTCAACGAACGTTGAAACCAATATCATTACACACTATTCTTTAATTCACAATGGCTCATCGTGTCCTCAAATCTTGTAACGTTAATTTAACTCATTTCTTGACGTCATATAATGATGAAATTTTGCACGGCGACGTAAGTCGGGTGACAATACAATATTCCGTTGCTAATTTCTTATATTTCTATATATTAATATATTTTAAAAGTATATTTTATTTTAGTAAGAAACTTCCTTATCCTAAAATAAATACTGGTTCACAACGACGTTCCGTTTGGCTGGTTGCAGAACACATTAGGATTAGGGTCACAAGATCAGCTTGAGAAAAAGCATCCGAACACCGAAATAACTCGAAAAAATAATAAAACACTTTCTAAAAACATACTTTTCTTAAAGAATTCGTACTGAAAGTTAAAACTAATTTTATTTATGCATTACTAAAAAGAAAAGCATTGGGTGTGTCAATTGAAGAATTTAAAAAATGACTTATATGAGAGCGCGCTCATGCTTTTCATTTTAATCATGCATCATGCATATATATTACTTTTTAGTACGAATTGTTTAAGAAACGTATGTTTTTAAAATTATTTTTAGTACTGTACAGTACTAGACGTACATTGTTATTTCATTCTGTCTCTATGGCGTTATTTGTTATGGTTATATATTGTAGTCTTCCATACTACGGCACATTAATGAGTATCGTTGTCAGGTACTATCTAATAGTGAAATCAACGCTAGAACTGTAGTTTTTTCTAGAGAAATCTTTCGCGGCCGGGAGGGTGGTTCACGGAGGGGAAGTAATTTTCGTGTTCTTGGGGGTAAGACTCCTCTTATTACACTTTGAAAATATTTCGATGCCAAATTTATCCAGATTCTTTTTGTCATGACTTATTATTAAAGCTTTATTGACTAAGATACACTACAGCAAAATCAGCATTTCTCATCGCTCGCATAATTGAAAAATATGAAAATAACGAAGAATGACTTCTGCTCACACTTAAGTTTTGTATAAAAGCCACTATATTTGTCCTTTACTCTATAACAATCATTCTGTGTCCTTACAGAATTTCATATTGCTTTTGAGTAGCAGAACAAGCCTTGTATACGCCTGCCATCTAGCGGCCAATTCGTGCGACAGGCTGCACACGATGTCTCGTTGATTGGGCAGGCAGCTGTAGATTAAGCGGGCGGTGGAACATACATCTATTACTCAAAATATCTACATGAACATACCTGGCAGTCTGACGAAGACTGCAAAGCCACTCCAGCATGTAACAAATAGTTTGGCAGATACTTGTCTTCACAAATGTAACTGAGGATTTTCCACAAAGCGAATAAAACAGAAGAGAGACTCACAATAGGCACACAGGACAAAAGACACATCAGGGCAACCTTCAAAAGCACACTCCAAAAGTTATACTAATCTCACAAAAAATCTGCATTTCGTAGGTGGGGTCGGGCTCGTAGGTTACGGGTCGGGACGCCCAGGACCTTACCCTCTACGTACGTCCCTACTCATAACTGTCAGCTACTTCAAGAGTGTAAAATAAAGTGACATTTGACACCGTAAAGTTGCTCTGTGTACCTATTTTGATTCTCCCTTCTGTTTTACTCACTTTGTAGAAAAGCATCACTTGCATTTATGAAGACAAGTACTGGCCTATATCTACCAATTATTTGTTATACGGTAGAGTGGCTTTGCAGTCTTTGTCAGCACTGTCACGTATGTCCACGTCTATATTTTGAGTAATAAATGCCTGTTTGAACCGAAACTGCTGGAGACGATGCAGCGGCTGCCTGCATTTGCTCCAAACTTTAACGCCCTCTAGAGGACAAACGCGACCTTACATGGTCGAATTACTTTGCAGGCATTATTAGCATCGGAGTGCGAATATATAAATGAAGTCTTATAAAAGAATTCCTGGTCGAATCGCAATACTTCCCTTGTAAGATGGTCTTTAGTAATTTGAAACATAACAGTGGGAAGGTAAAAGCAAGATAGATGCATATGCTATAGAAGTCAAGAATGTAATTCGAAATTTAAACTAAAGACTAAACAGTGTGGGCAGATGCAAAAATGGCAAACTGTCGATTTTGAATTAAAGTTATTTCTTGAGTTGTGTCATTTTCCTTTTTTGGTCATACCTATGTACTATATGTATCGTCAAATTCAGAGGAAATTTAACATATGCCCCAAGAATCTAGGTGGTCCGTAAAATAACTTTTGAACTTCGTGAATCATTTTGTTTACTTTTCGGTATATATAAACTTTGCGTGTGACATTGTACGAAGACACGTTTTCATTTTATAAGACGTTGAGGTAAGTCTGTGTACATTTTTCTATTTTGTGTGGCCGATTCGTTTTCACGTTTTGTGATACTGATTCTTACTCTTTTATGCCATCCTTGTAATATCTGTTTACTGCATCCGTTTTTCGTTCCGGTAAAGTAATAAATTTAGGGATCTATGAAATCAAATGTAACTACCAGAAAACGTAGGCCTATGCAGACCAACCAGAAAGACATTTAAAGAAAAGATATGCAGAACACTTACATTAAGGTATATTGAGAGTAACGAATTGAAATAAGAGATTTCTACTCATATAACCAATGAAGATCATATAGACAACAAGTAAATCAGATTTGTCACAGAAGCAAAGAGCCAAACAGAAAGGTTAGATAAGGTATAGCATTTGTAAAAGTGTAGATAACAAGCGAAAACGGCACGATAAAATTAATTGTGTGAGTGGTAACATGACTATGGCTTATGCTCGTCCCGATACGGGGAAACCGCTTATCTGCGTCAGGACTAAACTTAACTGTTAAGTAACTAAAATCAACTAAAAACTGAAGATGTAAACTATTTTCTGAAACAGAACTTAAAACTGTCTGGTGTAAAGACCAGGATTAGAATACAAAAAAACGAAAGTGTATAGGGAGGGTCTTCAGTAAAAGGAATTAAAATCTGAAACGAAAAGGCTGTAAATGAGCCTTCACAATATATTAAAATCTTAAGTTATAAAATTTAACAGCTAATGGACATAGGCCTAGTCATCTCAAACAGCTAATGGACATAGTCATCTGTCTCTCGCAAATACCTTAAAACTCTATCGAATCCCAGGCTCGTTCCCAAGGAGTGACGCCATCTCATTGGTGGTGTTATAACGTTGTCTAAGATCATATTCAGAACAGTCTAAAAGCACGTGACGAATACTTAAAACGTCATTGAAATTATTACAATGCGAAAGATCCTAACGTCACAACAGATTGCCGTGTGTTAGGCCACTGTGTCCTATGCGTAGGCGATGTAGAAGTACTTCTTCACGCCTACTAACTCGACAATATGATCTCCAGGGCGCAACTATAACCTTAATATCTCTCAATTTATTGACAGCTACGTCATCCTATCGTCGCTACCATTCATTTCGAGTTACTTGTCTAATAAATCAACATGTTCTGTAACGGAACATGCTGAATATGAATGTTACCTGCTCAAGTAGCCTCTCGGGCATCCTGGTCTGCCAATTCATGGCTATGGATAACAATATGGCATGGGTTCCAACACGATACAACGTCGCCATCAGTAGAATGACTGACGTTTATTTTAAATAACACTTCTTGCACGAGCGGATATTTGGAATACATATTCTCTAAATTCTTTAGGACACTGAACGAATCTGTGTAAACAAGGATGCGTTCCAGATGGTGCATAAGACTAAAACCCAATCCTGTATCAATGCATATAATTCAGCAGTAAAAATAATGGCTTTGGTGCTAAGACAAATCTGGTAGGCTTCCGCTTGAATTACAAACGAAAATTCAACAGATTCTTCTGACTTGGATCCATCAGTAAAATACATGTAAAATTAGGTTACTGACTCTCCAGCTCACGAAATTGTTGCTGGAATTCAACCATAGAAAGTCCCCGATTTCTTCAAAATCGACAAAGAAAGATCCCCTTAATTGAGAATTTTGTTGCAATTCTCTATCCCTCAAAGCTACAAGAAAAAAAAATGTGTCTAAGGAAGAAATAATAACAATATTTTGAATTAACATGTTGTACAAGTTTCAGTGTAACTTAAAGAAATACAAATTAATAGTATAAATTTTAAGTTAGTACATCTTCCAGTCAAAACAAATAATGTATCAATAATTCAACACAAAATAATTGAATATAGAGACTTATAATTCACTTACCCCTTTATCCAATCGCAAAACAGTTCGGTGAATTTGGGTTATAGGAAAATGTTGTGATACCAGCTTGCTATCTCTGAATTTGACATACATTGTCATCGAATCTGTTTCTGGCCAGAAAGGAATACACTGGAAAACAAGACCAATTTGTCTATTAAAATAACTTATGAAGAATTTTCTATGATAATTTAATAAGAAAATTTTGCTTACTGAAATTATTTTGGACTCTTTAATCATATAATCTGCCAGCTTTGGATTAAATTTTCCTGAATATTTAATTACATTTGATGTACCAAATCTGTGTTAAACAATAGGTCTACAGTCCATTCCTATCAACAATTACTTGGGATATGACATCCAAATAAAGCTTTAAAAAGTTTTTAACACTAGTATAAGAAAACGAACTACCGTGTTATATCAATCACTAAATAATATAATATAGCCATGTTAGAAAACTTTCAAAAGTAACCAACAAACCTCAAGCATGTGAAAATACATTGAGATAAGCTTACGCATGAAAGATTTAATTAAGGAAAATAAATAAATAATATAAAATATTCTAATATTTATATTTATTTTATTATATGGCGTGCTTATTATTACTACAGATTAAAAAAAATAGGTTGTATATATGGCTATTAAATATTCAACATATATTGCATACCCAGATTAAGTCTATATTTTTCTAGTATGCTTAATTATTTCACACATTGTTTTATAATCAACCTGTATGCTGCAGCTTAGTTCAATAGTATGTGTTGACTTCGTGTTAAAGATTTTAATAGGGGCACTTGTAAAGTAATACAACTGTTGTACTTTTACGTTCGTATCATAGATGTCTACTTTTTTAATTTTATTTATGGCCTTTAGACGTCTAAGGCTCAGGCCGACATACGTTGTATGTCTTCTGTATACTACTCTAAAACGAGAAATTATAGAGCAAGAACTAACAAAACTAGGGAGATTGTCGCATTCTAAGTGTAATTCACTTTCTCTTGAGAGCTTCCTTGGTTTACTTTCAGGTGCAAAAGCGAATTACGAGAAAATACAGGGTATCTGAAACCACCCGGACACACCTTATTAAATGAAGGGAATAAGCTATTACTAAAAATAACAAAAAACTTAGATAAATAAATCTAGTATGCTCTATGGAATGATGATAATTTGCAACTTCTGGTGCTGACCGTAAGTTGAGATTTTTAAATGGAACATTGTATTTTTTTATATCAGATTAAAATTTAAGGAACTTTTTTGTCTGAAACGTTTTTACAACAAATAGCTTCATTAGCCTTGAAATGATTTCGAAAGTGTGTCGAAGAGGTGAACTGTAATGCTGAGAGATCACCCATGCACCGGTTTTAAAGTTAAAATAACTGCTTTCATTAAAATAATAATAATAAAAAAAATCGAGTGCCTTTTATCGCATGGTGATATTTGCAACTTCCAGTACTGACCGCAAGTGACCAATCCAGACCGGAAGTTGGATTTGTTTTAATGGAACACTGGACTCTCGTTCTATGTTAAAAATTAAGCAACTTTAGTCTTAAACACTTTTGTAGCAAATGGCTCCACTTCCTGTCAAATTATTTTGAAATTGTGGCTGCAGAGCATTTATAGTTCATATTTTCGACATAGTTTCAGTCATGCATGGTGAAAGGAGGCATTTGCTGCAAAAGTGTTTCAGACAAATGTTCCTTAATTTTTAACATAGCATCAGGATCTGAAATAAAACTTAACATGTTCCATTAAAAAATCCAACTTCCCGTCTGGATTGTTTTCTTCCGGTCAGTACAGGAAGTTACAAATATCGCCATAGGAAGAAAGGCACTCTCTTTAATAATTTAAATTCTTGTTATTTTTAATGAAAGTAATTCTTTTAATTTTAAAACGGATGTACGAGTGATCTCTCAATATTACAATTCATCTCTTCGACACACTTTCGAAACCATTTCAAGGGATATAAAAGTTCCTTAATTTTTAATTAGGATTAAAATCGGATTTAAAAATACCATGTTTCACGTTAAAAAATACTTCCGTTCTAGATAGGTCACTTTCGGTCAGCGCCGGGAGTTGCAAATATCATTATTCCATAGAGCGTACTCATTTTAATTATGTGTCTTGGTTATTTTTAGTAAGAAGATAAGAAAAAATGAATTTTATGGGCGATAACAGCACTATGGCTTACGCCCGTTCCGATACAGGGAAGCTCCCAATCTTTATCACGTCTAAACTTAGCTGTTAATTGGATAAAATAGTAAAATCATGTAAAAGCTGAAGATATAAAAGGTTCTTGAGAAACAGTTTACTGGTGTAAATGGCTAGTATAACGATTAATAACATCTAAAGAGGTATGGAGTCTTTAGCATAACAAGTCCAAAACGGGAAGGCTGTAAATGGGCCTTCACAAGATAAAAATATAGTACAACATAAAAACTTAACAGCTAAAGAGCATAATCATTTCAAATAAACGGAGATCATAAAAACTCTCTACAAAACATAAAATGAAGATCAAGAAAAATATCACCTTCAAAGTTTAGGTTTGAATTTAGGTTTCCCTTTCCTTTTCACGTGATTCCAATCCGTATCCATCAGATTGTCCCCAATCATGTCTGAGGTCAAAGATAAACTTGGTTGATCAATAGTATGAGGAGACTCTTCCTGGGCTAACTGAGCAGCCAAAACATGTGTCAGACGCTTAATGCTTGTCGCGAGAGGCGAAGCTCGTGCAAGTTTGGAAACCTTATTGGGACTAAAAGTAGACTTAGCCCGTGGAGTTCTAGAACTCTACAGGTGTCCCGCAACCTGCGTCGGCATATTGCGAGGAGGCTTCGGAGGGTCTACTGGTACACGAGACTCTGTTTGTGTTGACACATTAACTGACAGGGTGCCAACCGACACAGTTTTAACTGGTGTCCTTTCTTCTAGTTCTGAAAACACATGAGATAGAAGAGTGCGCTGAGACTCTCTTAATCGACGTTTTGCATCACCAGCAGATATTTTCTATAATACTATCTGCTCTCGAATTCGTTTTTCTTCCTTAAAAATGTCACGCGACCAGGCTGTGTGCTTTCCCTTGCAATTAACACACTGGGGCTTCAGTGAGGTACACTATTGGTTCCGCAAATTGCACATACAGCAGAGATCAAGTTACATGACGTGCTGGTGTGTCTATAGTGTTGACATTTAAAACTCAGCGGACTGGATATATAGGGATTGAGAGGAAAGTAATAGAAAGCTGCCTTCACGTCTTAAGAAGCTGTGGCATGGCAAACGTCAAAATTAGAGACCCCTTGGGTTGGAGTTCGCCACTCCAAATTCCACATTCTGCATCACCGACACAAATGACATACTCTGCGAGTTTCTCGATTCTGCGTTAAAAATGTCAAAATTCGACAAAATTCGAACCGCCATATCTTGGAAACAATAATAGGTAGAAAGAAGTTATTCTCAAATTCGGTATTACCGAGAATAAATACCAAATTTGATGTTTTCATAGTTCTGGTGCCAAAAGAGCAAAATTCGAAAAATTCGAACCATCATATCTCGTAAACCCCTAAAGGTAGAAACATGCAGTTTTCATATTTAACATTCCCGTGACTAAAGTAAAATGCATTCAGAAGTTTCATAATTCTATGACCACGGGGGGCGAAGTTAACAAACTGACTTGAAATTCGAGATTAGCACACCAAAATACATATTACTGTGAAAACAGAATCTCAATATGTCTCGCCGTTTACGATATATACACGATTAATTATTTGACCTTTGACCTCGAGGGTAGCATATATTATTCTATGCCCTCATACCAAACGTAAAACAGAATCTCAATATGTTTCGCCGTTTACGAAATATACACGTTTAAATATTTGACCTTTTACCTCAAGATCACCACTTTTTTCGTATATGACTGATTCCATTTCATATACGACACAGCCCACACGACTGTATCAGATTTCATTCAAAATTTTTATATGGGATCTACGTGTAAAATTATTAGACACATATTTTCTCTTTATAACCTCTAAAATTTTTCCTTCGATTTATATATAGCCTTTCAAAATGGCCGGCCTTTCAAAACACCACGAGTAGTTCGAAAAGAAAAAATATGTAAAGTTTGAAAGTTTATTATGGAGAAAGTAATGTACTTAGTAGCATACACTGAATGATAAGAAGAAAACAAAGTAGTGTGCTTCAGTGGAGGGTAAAAATACCCCTGATGCTCCAATAGGATTCGCGCAATTAACTCGGAATATTGCCAACTTTTGAGATTTTTTCTAACTTTAGAAAAAAAAATTCGGTACCCATGGGTCGTACGACCATTTGCTTCCACCATCATAAGCACCTCTAAAACGTTTGTTAAAACTGTAAAGGGTTTGCGTGTCTGATCATTATGTCAAAAGTAACAGCGTCATGAAAAGCTGAAAAATTCATTAAGTCACCATGTTTGGACGCCATTTTCTTAAAAAAGACCACCATTAAAAATCTGAATTTTTTACTAGTATTCGAGAAGTGGCTGAACATTCATAACCTTTTAACCGTTTGTGCGTCCCGAGCCCCTTACCTTCGCAATTAATTATTGAAATTTTAATGTTTGTACTCGTTACACTATGATTTTCTGGTTACTATAAATGGACATTCAGATCCTATATAAAAACTTGGCACCCATAAGTAACACGAAGATGAACCAGAAAAGACGGAAATGTGTTTAGGTAACAAAATACCATGACAGGGTGAAATAGAACGAAATCAGCGTTGCCAGGCTCCCAGTGTTGCTAAGCCATTCCAAGGTTGTAGTTTTTCAAATGGCACTAGGTCTGCTGTAGGCGATGAGGAAGCCAATGATATGCATATGAGCTATCAGTGTTCTGCAGCTATAGTGGATCAAAGTTCAAAGAAGGGACTAGTACAGGGAAACAACAAAAGGAAGAACTGCAAATTATGTAGACAATAGAAAAGTGTGTACTGTGCGTTGTTTTTTATTATTACTTTAATAACGATACTGCGGATATATATAAATAATGATTTAAACAAAGAAAGAAACTTTCATGTAACTTGTCGCAGATATTTAACCCTTACGGTACTAGGGGGGGACGTTGAACCCAAAACCAATTAAACTGTGAATTGTTCTTTTCTGCCTGAACAAAAAATTCTCAAAAAATTAACATAGTCAAATGGAATGTTAAGAACAGAATTTTACTGAATTTGTGTCTAAACGGCTTATCGCTTACTGTGTAGAAGCCCAGAATTTGGACTCGTTCAACAGACCCTGCCCTTAATAGTGCATGTTACTCTTTTTTATCGGACTGAAAATATAATTACGAATGTGTGTTTTGTTTTCTGCTAGCAATAAACACTGGTATATTAGGAGTTGGCAACACTGATAATTTGAGCGCCAGTTAAATTGATATTAATGAACGTAATTGTTGGATTTGCAGTATTGAAAGGAAAGTAATTCGTTGAACATCCTGTGAGTTTTATATTTTGATTTATATCACTTTATAGCTACCACACAAATGTTTTGAAGTCTAATATTGTTTGTCCAGAGCATCGTATTGCATAGTAATAACAGCGAATGTGTTGTTACTTACAAGTAAGGTTCGCGAACGCGCAGAAACAAATGTAGCTACAATGTAGTTCAAATGAAAGATCATGACGAATATATGCATAAAACACCGAAAGAAATTTCTCCTTCATATATAGTTCAAAAGTAGAAGCACTTGAAAATCGAACAAATGTTGAATAAGCCAGGTGAGGCACAGTGAAGAACCACCATTAGATTTTGAAAACGGGTTGACGGAGGAGGATGAAACTTGGGATGGAGGTAAAGGGGATGTGGCCACACCAGATGATGCTAGTAGGCATCATGGAAGCCATCTTTAAATCCGCCATCTTGAATTGAGCTCCGAAATGTTAAATAGGAAGAGGGTCAAGTGACATATGCTTTAAGGCTAGAATTTTACCACCAACACGCCTGTGCAGTTATTTGTTCCATAAAGTAAGTCGTGTTTGAGTTATTGTCACTGAATATTCCCATATAGCGTCTAAAGAATGTGTTGAATATGCTCCCTGTTTTGTACTACACAGAATGCAAGGCATTTCTTCCAGACTTCATGTACCGGAATAATATGTCAGGTGATAGAGAGGCGCATGCATCCATAATTCACAGCTGAACATGTCGGAGATCCGTGTTTCTCTCTTACTATGGGCACGAGATGGCTCCCCAAATAAGCAATTTTATTGTTTGCCGCGTTCGCGAACTTACATGCAGAAATAAATCGTATGAAAGTAGTGGACGGGAAAGGAAAGACATGAGTAGTACATTCAGAACATACTCCATAAAGATTTCCCTCAGTGTTAGTATCAAAGTAGAGCCATGTAAATATCGAAGCGAAGAACATACTAAATATAACATATGATAATGACATTCGAGAAACGAAGAAAGCAAAACGCTTTGTCACATAAAAGCATGTTTTTATTAACGTCATGACAATAACTCTCTCTTGCAACATTCGAAATGGTTAAATTCGAAACAGAAGTTTGAAGAGCAAAGTCAACGTCATTATAAATGAATGAACATTTATAACGTATGGTAGTGGAACATTTCTACAAGCAGATGAATAAAGCGAAAGTGTAATTCGCATATAGCACATTAAGTATTGCATTATTAGTACACTCCAGTTCCGAGCATTTCGTTGGAACAAATTCGAAACAGAATTGAACGGGATCCACGTAGCTTGGTGGTTTTGAGAACAAATGTCCTGCCATATAAAACGAATGTTTAATCATGTTTTTAAAGCGATCTGCTCGAAACTAATTGAAAATGAAAGATTGTAGTTTCAGCAAATTTTCTATTTGAAATTCTAAAATAAATCATTTCAAGAACAGTGATATCATTAATACGGCGGAGGAACACCTTGTATGGTCGAAAGAAGAGCAAATCGAGTGGTTGAATTAAATCAGTTGCCTTTGGTTGCAAATTCTTCTTCGGGAAAGATTCTTCTATGAGTTGGTACATTACTTGTTTGTGCAATCCACGAATATTGCAGCAAAAGAACGTTTTCGTGACAGAACGGAAAGAGAACCTTCGCGTACAATAAGCTTGTCACGTTTTCCAGATTTCATCCAAGTAATTATCAAAGTGTCGGGTTTGAACATATTTTGCTGCATCGCTTTACTCATACTTGTTTCTTTCAGATATACTAACATTTTTGGGAACACGTTACCGTCAGCAGAAACAATCACTTGAATTATGAAGGAGTGCGTCGTGGCATTGACCGATTGTGCGACTGCTTGAACTTTATGAACACCCTTAAAGTCAAGTGTTCGTCCGGAATGTATTTCGAGTTCGATTCCACTCTGATCGGTGTTTACGAGTTGAATAATGGGATCGTTCCTAGTGAGTTCAGTGACTGTATGGACAAAAACCACTGCATTGTTCTCAACACACTCTTGATTATCATTCACAGTTCTGGTTGCAAGTTTGTGATTTTCCGTGAAGTGATATGATATTTCTGGTTGAAAGTGTGCAGCCACTTGTGCAGCCACGTTGTTCCAGCTTTGAAGGTTGAAAGTTTGATCTTCTTTGCCATTTTCAATGCCCAAATCCGATAGTTCTATCGTGCACAACAAATCCTTTGGCACGAGCTTCTTCGAAGTTTGCAATTACAAATTGAGAGACTTTCTCTAACTTTTGGTCTCTAAAGTTGCCAGGTTCGATCCTCGGTCCAGTCACATACTTTTCACTTTTTACTACTAATAAACAAATATTGTTGTTTCATGAACAACGTCAAACATTTATCATATTGTCAATTATATTTCATAATTGGTCAACATATTTGTCGTTGCCAGAGTTGCAGCTTTTTTTTCTAAAACTATTAAAGTGTTATATCTGTAATGAGAAATGCACTGAGTATATGCTATTTTGGACATTTTGTGTAAGTTAGCAATAGTAAACATAATACATAACAATAAAATGTTCATTTCTAATCACCAGAAAATCATTGTCACGTGTACAAAAATCGAAATTTCAATAGTTAATTGCGAAGGTAAGGAGCTCGGGACGCACAAACGGTAGGAAGGATATTAATGTTCTGGCACTTCTCGAATACTAGTAAAAAAAAAATAAGATTTTTAAAAGGTGGGGATTTGAGAAAATGGCGACCTAATGAATTTTTCAACTTTTCATGAAGCTGTAACTTGAGACGTAATGATCAGACACGCAAACACTTTATAGTTTTAACACATGTTATAGAGGCGCTTATGATGGTGGAATCAAATGGTCGTACGACCCATGGGTACCGAAAAAAATGTATCTAAAGTTGAAAAAAATAAAAGTTGGCAAAATTGCGAGTTAATTGCGCGAATCCTATTGGAGCATCAGGGCTATTTTTACCCTCCACTGAAGCACACTACTTTGCTTTCTTCCTACCATTCAGCCTATGCTACTAAGGACTTTAGTTTCTCCATAAAAAACGTTTAATTTTTTTTTTTTTTGCTTTTTCGAACTACTCGTGCTGAGGCCGGTCATTTTGAAAGGCTATAAATCGAAGGAATTGTTTTTTGGGGCAAAAAGAAAAAAATATGGGTCTAATAATTTTGCACATATATTCCGTGTAAAAAATATGAAAGGAATCTGGGACTATTTTACTCTTGCCTGGACGATTTGAAATGGAATCTGCCATATACTATTCGATGCCCCCATACTAAATATGAAAACAGAATCTCAATATGTTTCGTCGTTTACGAGCTACACACTGTTAAATAGTTGACCTTTGACCTTAGTACCATCTTGTTGACTTGGACCCAGGTAGTGACCATTGCTTGTGGTTATAAGGGTTTAGCCAAAAGACTCATATCGGGTAGTTACCAACTACTATTAACCATTGGTTGTAGGGTATAGAAACTGACTCATAGCTAGCCTAGAGGGTATGTAATAGCTGCTAGGGTCTGCTGTGTAGTCTCCTATTCTATGTTATTTGGGTTAGGTTAACTAACATATATTCCCCTGCTATGTCCTGTGTTGTAATCTCTGCTAGGTTAAATAGCATATCTTTCTGTGTATCTGTGTAATCTCTGTTAGGTTAAATAAGAGTTGCAAATAGAGCTTCGTACCCTATCGTGCACTGTGTGGTCTATTATGTGGGCGAAAATACCGTAGACGTGTTGTAATCTCTGCTTTGTTAAATATGGGTGGACCGTAGCCGCTGCAATTTCTGCTATGTTAAGTAGTGTTTTTAGGGTTGAAAAGGAGCTTCGTAGCCGTTTACGAAATGTAACAACAAATACGAAACGGCGGCTTGTATAGCCTTGGGAAAATAGACTCGTTGGAGGGCGTCCATGTTATTTGTGTTAGATTAAATACTGTTCAATCTCTGGGTGTGGGCGGTGATGACCGTACTGTGCTGGAAACTAACTTCAGGTTTCTGTTTATCTAGCCTAGAGGACATGTAATCGCTGCTATGGGGTGCTTCGTAGCCTCCTATTCCGTGTTATTTCGGTCAGGTTAACTAGCATATATTCCGTTGCTATGTTAAGTAGGGGTTGAAAAAGAGCTTCTCACCCTATCGTGCACTGGTGTACTATGTGGGATTAACTGGCATATATTCCTGTGTATCTGTGTAATCTCTGCTAGGGATGACTTGTGTAATCTCCGCTATGGGCTGAAAAAGAGCTTCGTACGCTTTCGTGTTCTGTGTGGTATAGAAACTGTTGTAATCTCTGGATGTGGGCGGAAATTGATAATGTGCTGGAAACTGACTTCAGATTTCTGCTATGTTAAATAGGGAATAGTTCGTAGTCTTTTATGCTATGTTAGGTTAAATTCTGTGTAATCTCTGCTATGGTAAATATTGCTGGAAAGTGCTCGTAGCCTTTCGTGCACTATGTTGTGTTAATCTATGCTATGTTAGATAGGAGTTCGTGGCCTTTTATGGAATCTGTGCTATGATAAATTGTATACTATGTGGTTTATTATGTGGGTTAAGTATAGAAACTGTTGTAATCTCTGCTAGGGGGGCTGAAAAAGAGCTTCGTAGCCTTATTTGCTATCGTACACTGGTGTACTGTGTGGTATAGAAACTATTGTAATCTCTGCTAGGGGCTGATAAAGAGTTTCGTACCCTATTGTGCACTGTGTGGTCTATTATGTGGGCTAGGGTAGATAGCCTAGAGGACATATAATCTCTGCTATGTTAAATAGGGCTGGAAAGGGTTCGTAGCCTTTTATGAAATTGTAACTACAAAATGCCACACAGCGTATCGTACAGCCCTGGAATGTAGGCAGATTAGAGTACGTTCTTCGGCAACCATAGTAAATGCAACACGGCGGCTGGAAAATAGACTCCCGAGTATATGATGTGGCCTACTATGCCACGTAAAGTAGGTTAGCTAGGATATGTTCTTCAGGATTTTATAATGTGGCTCGTAGCCTTTTATGAAATAGATTAAATTCAGATTACCGAAAAAATGGAGTCAAGTGCCATCACCTACTTCTGTGTATCTACGTGGTCAGCGTGTGGTACACTCATTATTGAGGTTCTTGGTTCGATTCCCTGCCAGGACTTAAAATTATTTTCTTCAAGGAATTAAGCACTGTGAGTGATGTTCGTGTTGCTACTGATAGAGAGTTATCCCATAAAGGGAGAAAAATGGAAGACAGAGAGAAGAAGCAGGTGGAAAACGCAGACTGTGTATTTTGAAGCGTTAAAATTTATTTTATTTCCATGCCTTCCACTATATCAGTTTCTTTCCTTTCTTCTCTCTTTTTTCGCTCTCTCTTCTTCCAAACCTTCTCGATTTCTCGCTTTCGCTCTCTCTCTCCCTGCCTCCTCGCTCTCTCTCTCTGTGAACAAGACAAGTTTCGTTCAAATGCAAAATGACGATTCCTGTATAATGCCCAGATTATTATTCACAATAAATTATTAATTCCAATCTCTTAGAACTTAATGTGCATGTAATTTCTGCCTATCGATCTCGTGATTCTCTAAATGATGCTGAAGGACTCAACTTTCTTCCTCGAAATGGAGTAATATCTTGGCATGTCATGTTTTGGCGCATATTTATACTGTCATGTTGGTTGTCTAAATATTAGCGTACAGTAAAACAATTCTCCGGAAAGAAAGAACTATTATTTCTTACAACTCTTAGAACTGCAACCAGTGAGCTTTTTTTTGTGACAGCAATAAACCGCAACAGCCGAGATTCACAACCGTGGCAAACGCAAACCGCGACCGCGACAACCGTGTAACGCGAATAACAGATCATGAACAATAGACATAGACAAAATATAACGTCTTGCGCGTTAAAATAGTACAACAAAGTCGGAAAAACAACAAACTCGAGCAATATATAAGACTACTTGAGAGCTGCTGGAAACCAGTAGCAGAGTGCTTTGTACGGAAATCCTGCAAAAGACACTCAATTAGTGTGAGAGTGTGAATGAAATGGTGGAGGGACCAGGATGAAGTGAAATAATGTAGAATGAGGAATTATGTATGAAAACAGAACTAATGTATATGTGGGCTGCGGAAGCCGCACCCCACAGAAGCTTAGTGAATAATCCCAAGAGTGTATGTGAGTGTAAATGGAGAAGAATAGACATGCATATATCCAACTGTATGAAGAAAGGAGGAACAGAAATAGCCAAGCTGGACTTTCCAGTGAAATACTAGCGGC
>JAGDQP010018348.1:7617-36724 GCA_022664845.1 Lepisma saccharinum | reverse complement strand
AGACGGGCTCCGCTATACATGAAGTGTAAATCAATATCGTTCCATATTAATCTGTGTTTACACCCACAGTAGATCCTTTAAACATCAAATTCTACGAACGAATTTACAAGTTCTCATATGGTTGAAAAGCCTCTCCACATGTGATAACACATTTTCACTAGTTAATAACGGCTGCTGAGTTGCAGAGAATGGGATTCTGCAAATTACTCCTATAAATAGACCATTGTTTCTTATTGACCGCTCGAAGGATATTATGCAGAACATTGAAGGAAAATATGCAATTGGCTGAAGAATAAAGTAAAATGCTGCTCGTTTTGTAAATATATGGCTAAAAACTGCAGCAACATTTTCACAAAGCAAACTACATAATTAAAATTATATGTGCGATATTGTGTTTTCTTAAAATTATTCTACTTCTGGTCTTTAGTGTCAATATATAACCTTATGTATAGGTTACGCGATAGTTACTACTATCTAACTTTAATTACCTCGTAGGTTGTACTGGTACTAATTTCATACTCACGAACGATTAAGGCTATTTCTTGGTGTTTGTAATTCAACTTAGATTTTATTAAATACGAGGGCTGAGCAAAAAGTAATGAAACATTTTTTTACAGGGAAGATGTGCACCGGAGAACAAGAACTTCATGTTAATATGTTGTTTGGTGTTTAATGAATGTGCTGTAAAATATTTAAACTTGTTTCTTTTTTTACAGGTGAGGAGCAACGGTGCAAGCAGAATATCGCCTACCAGAGTAAAAGGCACTGTAAAATGGAGTCAAATTTAGAACAGAGTAATGCTGTCAAATTTTGTGTTCGTTTGAAAACATCAGCTGCTGCCACCTACGAACTTCTTCAAGAAGCTTATGGAGTGGACCGTATGTCACGTGCTGCAGCATTTAGGTGGCATAAGGTATTCATGAAGAGAAGGGAAGAGGCAGATGACTAAAGAAGATCGGGACACCCATCAACATCAAGAACGAACATTATGGTAAACACCGTGGCTTCCATTGCGAGAGAAGACAGACTTTTAACTACCCGACAGATTGCAAACAACCTTAACATGTCATATGGTAGTGTTCGGGCTATTCTTAGCGTTGATTTTGGGATGTCGCGAGTGTCATGTCTTTGGGTTCCTCCTGTGCTGAGTGACAAACAAAAGGCGAATCGTGTTGCTGAGTGCAAGGAGCTGGAAGAACGAGTTCGAAATGAAGGCGATGCTTTTCTCCATAACATTATTACTGGAAATGAGTCCTGGATATTCCATTACGACCCCACCACAAAACGATGAAAATGATAACACATTATCGAAAAAGGCGTCCTGGGAAAAATGTTGCTGATGTGAGGCTTCACCACGACAATGCAAAGCCGCATAGTGCCCAAACTGTACAAGACTTTCTGAATGCGAGGCACATAGAATGTTTTAGTCATTCACCCTACAGTTCATATTTCGCTCCATGCGAGTTTCGGTTATTCCCGAACTAAAGAAACAGCTTCGAGGTCGCCATTTTTCATCAAATCAGTAAGTTACGAAGGCATTGGAGGCGATTTGCAAACACCTTTCATAAAATGGACTGAAGCACATATTTGCTTCGTGACAGGAGCGCTGGAAAAAATATATAGTGATGGCGGGGGAGTACTTTGCAGAATAATTACATCGTTTGGTGGTGGTGGGGGAAATCAGTCTCATTACTTTTTGATCAGCCCTCGTATGTATGCAGTAACCTTCTATAACAATCCTTTAATTAGCCAACACTATCACTGAAAAATTTCATGTTCTTGTTGACAAAGCTCATCTCTGAAATGAACTACCTGGAGGAATAACAACATTACTTTTATGTGATAGGGCTACTAGTAACAACATTGTGAAGAGAGGATCCCCGCTAAAATTTGTGCATACACCGCATACGGGGATTGAGATAAATCTGCCAAGAGAAGAATTTCTGCGTATTGGCATGTTGGTAGAAAGGCCATGTTGGATTAGACCACGTAACAGGTTGACGACAGCGATTTTCAAGGTGTCTATGACTAAGTTGATAATCGAGAGAGATAGTCTCCGCTAAAATTTTTGCATATGGACCTCACACCAGCCCCTTGACTAATAGTAGTAATACATATCCTATGTATTTCATTTATCCTGTCTACTATTTTCACCAGAAAAAGATCTTCCCGAGGGATGGACGTGATCCGTATGACAGATGGTATACCTAGGCCACGACATGGTCAATAAATATAATTTTATAAAAGAGTGAGTTTCGGGTAAAATGATTTAACAATTGTGTCTAGCTGCTGGTGGTTTTCAGGAAAATCAGGAAAATAGATAAAATACAGTTCAAATTTTTCGTAAGTTAAAAGAAATAAACAAAATCTATGCTCTCTACTTAGAGTGCTTTAAAGACTTATAGAAGTACTTATAAGTATTGTTAAAAATAATTTAATGATAATTAGTTCAATATAGTGGGTTGTATTTATTATTCTTATTTAACTTCCTAGTGACGTAAGGGAACGTGTTACTAGTTTCAGAACTTAGGTTGGACAATTTCAGAGAGTTTAGTATATGTATCTACTAAACTATATCTTAGCCGATTTTCACTGCTAGGTAAGCATAAATGATTTCTGGTAACCTAAAGTAATTTTCTGAATAATATTATCTCGCACAACTTATTATCTCGCACAAAATACCTACAAAATACAGTAGAATTCATATTCTTAACCTTCCGTACAAACATAAGAATATCCCCAGCATAAATGAAACAGAAATATTTCGGATCGTTAATATTTATTCAGTAGAATTCAGAAATTCATTCATTTTCCAATAGTGGCATTAAATTCGACGCAAGCAACAACTGCTAGTATAGAGAAGCGTTCCATAATACGTAAATGTGCTCTTTCATATTTCACAAATATTTAAACAGTTCATTCGTATTTTATGTATGTAAATCGTATCACATAACTCACAAATACTTATCGTCCATTTCTGACTACTTCGTATCCGAAGTAATCATGTTAATTGAATATTATAGTACATTTTTATACTCCCACGAATCTTCGTTATTTATTCATTAAATCATGCAGCAAGGTGAGTGCCTAGATGTTGCGTAAACGTTTTGTCTGTCCGCTGAATACTTCAAGCAAATAGGTCTGCTGTTGAGAAAAACGAATACAATAAATAAACTACATATTCAGTTTCCGGTATATTTAGTGTGTGAAAATGTTATGAGAAGTGACTTTTTTAAGTAGAGGTAATCTGTGGAGCGTTAAAATTTCTGTTGGATGAAACATCATAATATATCTGACAATGACTAGAACTCAAAAGTTTCTTAGATTCAACTTATGGAAATAAGTTGTTTTAGGTTTGAGATTGGGGTTTGTAGATGGCGTCTTTTTTTTTCGGTCATCGTTAACCTATATTGTTTCTTCCAAAGTAACAACGCCGAAACAAGCTATGAAGATCAAGTTGTGTCGATTTCAAACAAATTTGGCAATATAACCTACGGAACTGCATTTAATGATTTAGCTGTTTTTAAATACTTAAATTAGTAACTGTTTCTGTTGAGTAGATATTCGCATGTTTTAACGTTTTTAACGTTTCCAATCAAATTTGGCACGATGATAGACAAGAATTTTGTCAAGAATTTTGTCCAAAAAGTTTCCAAACTAATTACCGGTTTCATGGTAACGATACAAAATATTTATTTTGTTTTTCGATCATGGATTTAATTGGTTGAATGTATTTTTTACTGACTGGCACAAAAATGGATTTTTGTTCTGTTTCTAAGCTATCTTTTCTATGAGTTGGATTAACTACTATTCGGCGGTTTATAAGAGGATTTTATTCCTGCAGCGGTAACAACGTGAATATCATTCACAAAATATCTTAGCTTTATACACTATTAAAATCTTACTTGAGAATACACTCTTTTTTAATAATTTTGTTCATGCAAGGATTCGTGAGAAGTTGTATAAATTTGATAATAATTTAAAGAAATTTTAAGTCTTGATCTAATTTTGAGTTTCATCAGCGTAGGATCATCCGCTGTTACAAATCAAATTCGGAGATTATGAGTGAGAGTTTGATTTCAAGTCTAAGGTTTTCGACATCCACTTGACTAAAATGGTTTTGCTTCTATAACTACTGAGTAAGATTTTCTAGAAAATATGAAATAGTGCTCTCATTTTTTGCAGCTTTAAACTAAAGTTTTATCCTTCAATGAAAAAATATTTTATAATTTCAGTGACACGAAAGGAATATCTATGACGACTATTACGTTAGTTCAATCCTCACTTTGAAAATATTGTAGACCAAATTTTCTCAATCTCTGTCAACGGATGATTACTAAGACGTTTTACTTAAGATTTATTTCGTTTTTGGATTAATAATTGCATGTATCCAGATTTTATGCACATTTTTTTTCTACTAACCAATGTTTCATAAGTTGAAACTACTCACATTAATCCGTGAAATACAGTCAAAATCAAAATCGCAAATCTCTAATACCATTGTGCGGAAATGTTATATTTTAGTCTTAACAACCATTCAAAAACCTATTTAAATCAATGAATATATTTTGCTACCACAAAGTTCCCAAAGGTTTGAATAATTCTCTTAATCACAGTTGTGCTACGGTTATGTTAAAAGTAACTGAAATCGCCTAGCCAAAATTAAAATCGGAAATCTCCAATAGCATACTGCGGAACCTTGCAAAGCACATTTTAATCACTCAGTACGTTTTACTGCCGCAAAGTCTCCAACCAAAGTTTTGAACAGTTGTCTTTAATTACAGTTCTGCTAAGTCTACCATGCTAACAATAATTAACTCTGAAATCGCGAATGTCTTTGTGAGGAAAAGCTTCCTTTTAGGATGAATAATAAAAAGAAGAAATCGTCTCTCTTTATAAATAAGTTCAACGTACTCAAAGCTTTGAATAATTCTTTGACTTCTCTTCAGCTTCTAGAACTACAATTGAAGTGAAGTGAAGTGAAACTTTAAGAATTTATAAAGTGACTGTATGTGAGAGCTCGCCATGCTTTTCTTTTTAGTCATGCATAAACACAATTATTTTTTTTACTTTTTAATATAAATCGTTTAAGAAAATAATGTATTTTAAAAGTTTTTTTGAAATTATTTTTTGTGCCCCAATCCTAAAGTGTTGTACAGCCAGTCAAACGACACAGCGTTGCAGGATGGGTAATATTAAAAAACGCTTTTAAATATATGTAAATATATGAAAGTAACAATACAATATTGTATCGTCACAGCGAGTTACAACGTCGGGAAATGAACTAAATTATCGTTGCAAGATTTGAGGACACCACGAACCATTTTAACCACTGAAAAGAATGTACTAAGATTATATTGTGTAAAATGTCAAATAGAGAAGGCGTTAATAGTTGAACTTTCATTGCTTCACTACGCATCAGGTAAATATATCATAAATAATCTAACATGTTCGCAAACTTGGATAGTATGCAATGTAGTATATATATGTTTGTTTGTATTGCCTCCGCCAGCAGTTTGGCAACGCAGTACACACCACAAAGAAATGGGTGAGGTATTGCTAAACCAAAATTTACTTGCTCTAGGCTGATACCAAAAGCAAGTTGTTTTTCGCACTGTGACATTCAGGATTATATTAATTTTTATCATTTAAAGGAGCTGAACCGTAATTTCAGTCAATTGTTAAGAACTTGCAGCGCTTTACGGCAGTGGAAGATAAAAAATATCCTTTTTCATGGTTGATGGTAAAAGGCAACGTTTCTGCACTGTGATATGTAAGTGATTAAAGATTTTGACTCCTCTCGAGCCACTCTAACATACGTATACGTAGATGTGAATAGATATAAGTATTTGGAAATCAACACATTTCTGTTTTATTTCATTATCAGCTCATCACATATTTTCAGAACTCGATGTTTTTTTGCGTGTAACATGAACTTTTGTTATTTACACGCATAGCTAACGAACGATAATTTTTACGTGTTCGAATGTGTCAGAAGCTATAAACAGAAACTGATCGAATATTTTAGGTGACATAACAGTGAATGATTCAGATTCCTATTAAATGAATTGTATGTTGCATCAAGTCGCTTAAATTCGCAACTGTGATGTAGGTTATATATTACTTATGGGTCTTGTGGAAAATATTATCAGGAGTAGAGATAAATTAAGATTTTTGGGAATACTTAAATAGTGTTTTAATTATGGAATTTCACGTTATACATCTTGATGTCTTGTCAACATTATAACACAACTCATGCTATGTTTATCTAGATTTGTTCAGTAAAACAAATTTGATTTCGCTGATACATTTGAGTTGAGATCTGTTTCAAATTGACCAGCTAGCTTGAAAATAGTGAACTTAGTCTTAGTGTGGGATGTAAAGAAGAAAGGTACTAGTTTAAACTCAAGTGTATTGACCAACATACGATGCCATTTGGTATTAAAGTGTCTCTACTTCATCTCACTGTCTTACCTTTCCTGTAGCTGAGTTACTGAACCTCGCCACAACTTGCTTTCTTATTGATATTGTCTTTAATTTACTGTTAGGCTTATTATGCTCATATCAGCAAATACACAGACTTCAGTGCAGCATTCAATTACGTACCTATACTATCGACTACATTTACGCTTTAGTTACACCACTACTTGCTTACCAAGAATATGATCAAGGTACTAAACATCCATGCGGCGATAGTACAATTAACCAAGTATACTACTGTTGTATTTACTTAATGGAATGCGTCAAACTGACTTGTTACCCGGTTTAACGATTATTTTATTGCAGAGTATTGAATATTTTACCGAAGGAGAACATAATTTGATATTTTATTTTGTGGACTAGTGGAGATCAGGTTAAAGGATCACAGTATCTTGTCTAGAATCTAAACTTTTTGACGGTTGCTTCAAAATTTATTTGCTGTTTGGGCAAACATTGACTTTCACGAGCTCAGCATTAATAATTGGTTATAACAAGAGAAGATTATGTTTCGATATGAAGTATCTCCAGCCACCGGTTATTGTTTTATTGTAAGTCTACATGCAAGTATACATTTTAATGTTTCTAGAAACCCTATAAAGGTTTCTAGAGATCATAGAGACTTGTTTTAAATATTTAGTTTAATTTAAGTTTAAAGCATACGGGAGTTATGATGGAATGTTGAAGCATCAAAGCAACGTGGTTACCTATATTCGTGGGTATCACCTTTGTTGTGATCTTTTGTAAAGTTTTCATTACTATGTGATAAAGAATTATAAGAGCCTTGTTTCACTTCAATTACTACTGCTGATAAATATATTATATTACTTTGTCCGATACAGTTCAATTAGTCTGGTCTGGTATGCGTCCATACGCACAAAACCGTACGTAGTTACAGTAGGCTATATAGTGTTATACCAACATTCATGGGACACTTTATGTCAAATGGACATGTTTCCTGCCTGACCTTCTGCAATTCTGTTCAAGTTTTCTAATTTGCTTAACTTTGAAACTAGTTTGTACACAATAATAGCCACACAAACGCAATAGTTAGAGTGCAAGGATTTGTACAATATGTCAACAAGACGCACTGCATACAACAGGAGTAACATGCTTAACATGATTTTATTGTGTGGTTGTAAGTTGTGATGAGTAGATGGGAGTATCTGATGAGGGGATTTTTTTGTCTTTGAAATAGTTTTCTTAATCATACTAGTATAATTGTAGCACTATTTCGCCTTAAAGGATGAACTTTTGTAGTATCGATGTTTAAGTAATTTTGTACAATTTTATGTTCAAATTTGCTAAAATTAAAGACTCGATATCATTTTAAACAAGAATACCTCAAAATATGAATATTTTGTCCTTAAGAAAAGCATATCGAAACAGGGACTACTTCCCATCTCAAACAAATGTTATTTTCTTGTCTTCTTGAATTTGTGTTCATATACTCATGTCTACGAGTAATACGTATTCTTGCTACGTTACAAAATTTAGAAAAGAAAATAAGGGTAACGACCTTAATTAAATATTGGTTTCAGTCTTTAAACGTGGTTAAAAGTAGAGAACTAAAAGTCTCAAATGTGCTGCATATATCAGCGAGTATTATGATATTCTTAAGAGCCTCCATCTCAATGTAAAATATTGACTGCACATGTTTGTCTCATTACTGCACGTGAAGTTTTGTTCATAAAATTATCTACAGTCTGTATTAGGATACTTTAAAATTATTAGTGTTATTTACGTCTTCTTAAAACTAGTAAATTGAAATGAGAACGGTTACTGAGGTCAATTTAAAACACATATGCGTTCGTAAATTCTGAAAATATTTAGATTTAAATACGATTTAAGTTTGTATCTAAACTCTGTTTTTTGATATACATTTTACTACAGATTTTTAACAAATATATATTTTAATATCACACATTGATGATGAATTCAGAGAATGTATTTTTCTCCTTCCTTTTAAGGAGCAAAATCACTTTACTTCCACTTGATTAATTAACAAATAAGTGAAATATTGCTGTCTGCATATTGCAGTAATTACTTTCTTTATGTCCCGATTTTAATGGTGACTCTACTCTTCACCAGTATTTTCTACCACCATATGTGTTTAAAACGCTATTTTATCTTTTATGTTCTTGATTTTACTTATACTGGAAAATTTATATTCGTTCTTACTATGTGGTAATCAGTATTCATGTTCCAAATTGTTAAATTGTAAATCTTGTGACGAAGGTGAAGCTGCTCTGAGCCTTGCAACCAGTGTTTAAAGTGAGTCGGTACGAACCGGAACGACTTGCGGCAAGAAATGTAGAACCGGAACGGTGTTCCTGTAAGAATAAATAAGAATAACAGCTATAGTTCTTTTGTGATTGTAGCGAAATGAGCCTTGTCAAAAAGCAGTGTTTTCTCTTTTCAAGATGGTCACAACTCACAAGGTCATTTTTATAATATCCAAGAATAAATAATTTTTGATCTGAAATTGAATATAGCGTAGCCACGCGTCACGTCGAACAGCGAGAAATAGAAACAGATTGAGTCTAGTTCTCCTTCCTCACTTCACGTGTGAACATATTTTTAAGGAAAATAAAGCTATCCTCATTTTTTGTGGAAAATTTTGCTCGTATGTGCGACATTTAGGAAGAAATGAAAAACGTATGGTAGCAATATATTCCTTCCTGAAGCTCGCAGATTCACAGTAAAATACACTGCCAGGATGAGCGTGAAAACATCCTGTATCACTATACCACCAATCTACTGTATCTAATGGATGAGATTATCACAATAAATCCGAGTATGTTTATTCAAGCTGTACTGGATAGACTTCAACGAAAAATGTACGTCACGACCGGGAATCGAGCCAGCGTAGAGGTACTAGTAACAGCTTCTCGAGGTTTTCAGAATAAAGGCATAAATAGAAATTCTACAAGGAAGTACTATAGTGACTTTTGTGGTCAATAAAAAAATACCGTTCCGGTAAGAATTCTCATCCACTTCAAACACTACTTGCAACCAAAGCAATGGTTGGAAGCATAACAAATTTTCTTATCAGCAAATTTAATAATTACCTCTCGCAGGCTGATTGCAGTTTTGTTATTGTTTGAAATCTATGACAACTGGTAAATTAGAATTTTATTCCTGCAATTTGTGAAAAACAAATAGAAAATAACTTTTCTATTTCAATTTTATGCTGGTAAATGAAATTCTGCATTTCGTAGCATGCTGCGAAATGACGAAGTGAAATATATTTTTTTCTAATAGTTCAACCCATAAATTTAAGTGGCCGAATACAGATGCACCTGGTAATGAACTAATCTTCTTTCTTTCTCTAATTTCGTGATAGAAAACTGACAAAGAGATGATCAGTCGTAGCTCAGTTGGTAAATGGAGCATTGACTTCACATTCAGGAAGCCCTGTGTGCGATCGCAGTGGATGTAGTGGTATGAGGTTTGCCGTCACACCAATGTAATGGTAGTGCCTTCGAAACTAGACCCTGACCAACTTTCTTCCAGCATCCTTCCACAACTAACCCGGCCTGAGCCCATTGTTTCTTAAAGCGCTTTAAAGATAATAAAATTGATAACAGACGAAAAACTAATAGTGAGGTTTACACGAGAAAATTATTTGTAACATATATATGTTCAATTTGTTAGGAAATGTAGATATTTTTGTACTAAAGTTGAAAGGTTCAGCAATATTAAATGCCTTGAGACTGTAATTATTTCTAAAACTTTGTTGTCGAAAATGAAAAAACA
The DNA here is from genome assembly GCA_022664845.1 of Lepisma saccharinum. Taxonomy (NCBI): domain Eukaryota; kingdom Metazoa; phylum Arthropoda; class Insecta; order Zygentoma; family Lepismatidae; genus Lepisma; species Lepisma saccharinum. The sequence continues at coordinate 26,488 of JAGDQP010018348.1, read as the reverse complement.
TCCTGACTTAAACCCAAGGAAGAAAATGAACAAATGTTCACGGGTGTTGTCTCTTAACTTAAATTGATGAAACAAACTTCAGATTCTACCAGAACTTTGTATGTTTATATGGTGATTTTGCTTATAGATTCATTTTTTTTTGTTGTTGTTGAAATGAAAATATGATCAAAATAGTCTTCGTGACTAATATTGTCTGTCCGCAATTTATCTAATCAAGTTTTCCATACAAAATACTTTTCAATGATTCTGTTTTACATATCAATTAACCGGAAATCAGTTACTATCATGGAAAAATTTATCCCGTATGCCTTCATATGTCATAGCACAAAGTAAGTGTATTTAATTTGTGGTTATAGTATTGAGAAAATAACTCCATTCATAATCAATTCCTATACTGTCCATATATACAGTTATTTTACCAGAGATAGTCTTTTAAGCACCCTTAGATAATTCAATATGATATTAGATAGTCTATTACCCTATATTAGGTGTTGCTATGACTGGAATCAAATCAAGATACTTTTTTTGTCGAACGCGTGTATAGTACTACGAGTGTATACTATTCTACGTGTATCAACATATTTTCTTGATTTATTCTAGTAACAGCACTAAAGCCAAGAACTATATTGTACGTCATTTTTAGCTCTAATTTGTATCTCACAATTCTTGGAAACTGTATCAACAAAATGTTTTCAAATTTGTTTCACTCGTTGAAAAGAAAACAACGTTTCATTAAATGAAGATTCTTTCGATAATCACTTGCAAGTCGAATGCCCCTAAACTGGCATGTTAACGAAATTAATTTTGAAACAGTTCTAAATAAACGTTGCTGTAAATGAACTTGAAATCTGAGATTAACACAGAAAATCATACAGCCGCCGTACCCGGGAATCGAACCAGAATCTCTCAATTGCTGTTCATTGCACCACTACAAGGTCAATTCGTTGTGTACAATGAGTGTTCCTCATGCCCCGACAATCTCCCAGCTCTTCATTGCTGGTTGTTAGGCCCAGGCACTCCACTACAGGTGGAGACTTTAGTTGAGGAGTCCTCTACAATCGTGCAGTGTGAAACAAAAGATTTTATTTTCTTGTGGTTTTTAAAGAGATTCTTAAAAAAATTGATATCTTTTTACGAGGTGCATACCAAAAGTTCGAACCGCTTTCTTCTTATTAAGAAATACATAAATAAAAATAGCTGCACGTAGATAATATTCTTCTCTGTTTATTAAATTTGGACATTGCTACAACTGGGCCAAATTTCAAGCATCTAAATGTAACCTTTGTTTTGTTTTCAGGTTCGTCTGTGAACCGAAAGGCACTATTGACACTGATCTAAAACTTTTTAGTTGGAGGAGAAGACAGATGCTTCCACTGTTTAAACTGACGGAAAATAAACGTTTTACTCATTGTAATAACGGACTACTATATGAGGTTGTACAGTTATAACTTAAAGTATAAAGTTATCACACAGAAAGATATAGATATTTATCCACTCACCACATTATTTAGTAAGAGCAACATCGTAGGAATTTTTTCTATGCAGCTAGCAATGGTTTTATTCTATTATAATTTTATGTATACTACTGACCCTAATGCTTGCATTACTTCTTTTGGTTTCATGCATCATACAAATCTAAATATGACATTACCTGCGATATTAATTTGATTTCACCTTGAAACTGTGCAACTAACAAGAAGAGAGTCGAGGAATAAAGGTAAAATTAAACACACTTGATTTATTGACAGTTTTTTTTATTATAACATATTCTACTAATTGACGGCACAAACAACCAGACTCTACAAACATATACATGACTTTACTTGCATTGAGCACACCAAGTCTCTATTAAAAAACTGGCAAAAAATTCTTTGGTATGGTGTTGGCTTTGGTTTGTTTTATCACGAGAGAACCAATCAAACTATCTCAGTTCCCTTTCAAACTGTACTTCTGTACATCACTTATATACCCCACTAACCCATCTAAATATTTTCTTTCATTTTAACACCTTCCCTCACATAACTAGCCTGAAAGTGTACCTACAGGTCTAGATAGGCTCAGAAATAGTCTATGGTTAAATAAATGTTGACAGTGATTATATTGTTTTAACAATACAACTGTTCCAAAATTCGTATTAATGCCAAATATTTGCTTTCCAAAAACAAAAAAATCAACACTACATATGTACAATATGTAAAATAGTTCAACCCAAAAAATAATTTATTTGTGTAGAATATTCGAAACACCAACTACTTTGAGGTTAATTTCTAACGCCAGAGATAGCTATAAAAAGGTACTATTTTAAATGTAAATATATTAAATCAAGTATTGGTAATTATGTTAACCAATACTGTTTTAAGCCTAAGTCACTGTTTCCCAAAAATGTTTCGTCTGCTTTTGTGCCCGACAGTTAATATTTTCTGCTCACTATAAATTATTGATCGAAATTTGCAATGACTCTACAGTTTTCATAAGTTTCTCTATGTCATACAAGTACGTTTAGATACAAGTTGAACTGAAATAGACTTTCTGTACATAGTCTGTTATAACTAGCAAACCGAAAGCATGTACGAAAGAATCTCATTAATACATCTGCTGTAGACAATAGCTTCTTTTTAAAATGAAAAGTAGCTTAATTCCTTAAGTCTTATTGTTGATTATTTCTTAATTTACTATAGAAGGTGGTAACAGGAGTGTTTGTTGGTAATAGTAGTGTTTCCTTAATGTTTTTAGAAACGTACAGATGATGACAAGTCTTGATTTTTTACCATTAAAATCTTCAACGGAATACTATATTTCTGTATCAAGAAATCGTAAAATTACTTGACGCTTTATTTCACAAGTGGTAAAGCTACTTAAAGTGGTAAAGTTACTGCACAAGTGGTAAAACTTCTTCAAGTGGTAAAGCTTCAAGTATATAAAAAATTAAAGCAGCGAAATCCGAACATGTCCTATAATTTACTTTTTGGAATAGTGAAGCCATGTTATTCTTTGCGACTTAAACCACCTACTGACACAACTAGATTTTTATTTTAAAAAAATTGGAAAGGTTCCAAGATACAAGGAACCGAACGAACATATGGGAAAGGTTTAACTTCAGATTTTCAGACATGTCCGGATTTTACTATTAACCTTTCAATTGTTATGAAAACCTATTTCCACTGTACAATATGTTTATATTTAATGTTACACACAATATTAAATTTTAAAATGAATATTCATCTGAATAGGAAGCATGTATTAGATACGATAACAAATTACATCTTTGGAATTATAATTTTCATGTTCTTTGGTACATTGGCGTAAGTAATTTGAAGTTAAATATAAAAAAAAACTATTTCCAGTAAACTGCGCGCATTCTGAAAACCACACAAGTTGTGCATAAATAACTTTCTTAACTATCTATACACTGAATTGGAAACAAATTTCCAACAAATTTAGTTCAATTTACGTCTCATGGGAGCACGTTTTGATGTTCTGTAAAGATGAACAATCTATTTTACCTAACAAGCTTTTCTCCTTTGGCAAATACTATTGCTTTAAAACCTTGTCAGCTCACAATGAAGATATATTTGAAACAGGTGAGCTATTTCAATTACATTCAGAGAAGATCACAATATATTTTTGTTTTCTTATTTAAAATCTGCTTTCTGGATATTAATGAACTAATATCACCCTTTTTACTAGTATTAGGACGCACCATAAATTCTATAAATATTTCCTTAGTATCTGATTTGTGCGCTTGCTGTAATATCGTTTTATTTTTTTCAATGTAGAGTGCAATGATAAATTAAAAACAAATAATTAGCTCTATTCCATGTAAAAAGTGACGAAATATGAGACAGTAATCCATAACATATCCATCTTCAAGAATAGATCCTCTTTAGATATATTATGAACGATATAATCTCTAAAATTTAAACTAAAAATTCCTCAAGCTTCGCTTTATCTTCCTGAGATTTAAACATTTGCCGAATTTAAAAGAAACCTGTGGGAATGTACTTTGTAATGTGCATAAGTAAAAGCGATAGTGGTGTAAGTCATGTTTTGCCAGTTTCTAGAAACAGATTATTTTATTATTGGATTCGTTATAATAAACGCAATTACGTATTTTCGTTAAAGCTCCGCACCGTAGAATAGTTACTAAGCAGTCGAATACTTACGGTAAATTCTCAGGGCTTTCCTCAGCTATACCAGAAGGCTACTGCTATGCCATAGCACTTACATTACTCTTTCTGCCTTGAAAGTAGTCGCCAAGGGAAGTTATCCCTGTCATGTGTTACAGGTACGCAATATCTCCTGTCCAGTTCATATAATGACATTTAGAGAAATTTAGAATTTAAAAACAACATTCCTTCTCAACAGATTTGAATGTATGTTGTCATTTGTCTACTTGTCGAAATATCAAGTCGAATTATCTATAAAATGACACCACTATGACTTCAACTCATCCACAAGCCCAATTATAGTTCCAATGATATATATCTGACCTACATCACTACTGCTTTTAGCATGATAGCTTGTCCAGTTACTGTCAAGTACGTAGTGGCATTATAACGTAATGTATGGAGTTAAGACAAACTTATTTTTAACTCTCTAGTTGGCTCAGAACTGTCAAAAACTGATCCATGCTACTTGGCCTTAACCCATCCATATGTTGTTTTTGACTGTCATTAACAAACGGAAAGACTCCCTTTCTTAGCAGATTGGTATTTACTGGTACACTATTGACTTTGGTGGTTAACCGCTATCACTTGTATGCTAATCTGACAAAATTGCTCCCCTGTGTCGTGTAGACGTAGGTACTAAATACATTTTGTTTGTTGCCAAAGAAACAGCTATTCCCTATAGCTATATTCAGACTTTGGGATATGGAAAGGCGTTTCTTTTATGTCTCTGTAAACACTTTATACCTCTTTCAGGGGGTGACTGCATGTATTACACCCAGTTCATGAGACATACTCTTTCAGAAAGTTCCCAATCTATAGCAAATCAACCTGCCGTCATACTTTCAGAGATATTAAAAATGCTCCCATGAGATGTAAAGTGACATTTCCCTACGCTGTCAGTTGATCACAAATCTAGTACATAGATATTACATAAATAGTTTCAGAGACAATTTTAATTATAATATCATTCATGCAAGTAGAAGTAGACCACTGTAATAGTTTTATACGTTTTTGGGAAACACTGGCATTTCATATTACATTACAAATTATTTCCTTTCCTGTTATTCGATTACTACTTCAAATCTAGTTATGTTAGAAACCAACAAGTGTATATATCTTTGGATCATTTTACAATTTTTTTTTATGTACCCAACTGTATAAAATAAGGAAAAACAACAGAAGAAATAGGCTCAGCCTATTTATGTTACAAGTTGTTACGACTCGACTGAGCTGAATATCCTGTTCACACACACTTTCAGGCCTGCCCGAAAATGATTTTGTTTCTTTTGTACAGTTTATTTATTTTAGTTTGGTCACCTTTTTTAAATTTTTTATGTTATTTTTTCTTTGTTTTAAATTTAACACAAAGCAATACACAAATACATATACATGAATATTTAACGCGAGAATATATACTTCTTTTCCCGCCAACAGTCCTGTTTCTCATAGAAAAGTCAACTTAATGTTGTTTTTTTTTATCTTTTTGTCATTTTGTCTTACTCTTTTTCATCAATATTGGAAGTATAACAGTCACAACAAACCAGTTATCACCTGTCTAAAGAAGCTCATTCTGTTTTGTGATGTATTCATTACGTCACAATCATTCATTCTTCAATAATATGTACATTGTTGATCTCTTATTTATTTTTTTTTGTAATATTTACCTCATAAAACATGCTATTAATTCTGCTTATACGATCTAGATCATATTTTAAGTGTAAATATCAAATAACCACTGTGTGCTGACGTATTCAGAATACAGCGAACACTTGTTTCTATCGTATATCTTAGCTTTAACATCACCAGAGAAGTTAAAACAAAGTTTTACAATTTTGTACAACAAACTTATTTGCTGCAACGGGTTATCCATATTACAACAACTAACAATATAAAAATAACTTAATTATTATGGAAAACATATTTTGTAGTTCGAAATGAAGAGAACCAAGAACTTCTTTGGTAAAATTAAGTTTTAGTTTTATCTAAAAACAGACTTGGAAATTATACACTATACGGGGAGAATATATAATTTCTATACAAATATTTATTAACTTATGTACAAGCTGTAACAGAACATAACGGGCATCATTATAACTCTCTTCCTCTCCTTTCTTAACGTATATATAATATATGCACGCGTCTGCGCATTATTGCAGCACAGTCCCGGCCTTTATGCAGTACAAGAATGGCGGATAAAGCATTTAACTTAACTTTTCATTTTCTGCGACATCGATAATATTTATTTTGTCCTGTGTTTCGTATTTGTTTGTGGAGTGAATATGTGTAGATATATATATATATATATGTGTTTTGTGTTCTTGTATGGGGCGCAATTGCTGTTATTGTCGCACCACAGCAAAGAAAATAATTCGCCATTTTTTATTGTATTTTTCACATATTATTATATTGTTTTCGCATGTTGTGAAACATTTTTCCTCATTCTATCCAAAAAAAAAACATATTTGTGTTTCATTTTCCACCATTTTATTCAGTATCTTCTTTTTATCTTAAAGTGTGCTTAGTCTTAAAGAATTATTGCCTATATGTCGCTCAAATATATGCTTTTATCATCCTTTATTCCTTCCTTATTTTGAAAATGTTTTTGCTTATGCGTTTTAGTAGGTTTCATTTCAGTGCCAACATGGCACCCCCTAACAAAACGTCTTATATAAACCTTCCTGTAGCCATTATGGATTGACCATTCACTACTGAAACAATCTAAGAAAATATGTCTTACAGGCTCCGTATTGCGAGAGGGCCTCTCTTTTCCAGTTTTTATCGGATGAATTTCGTTTTAACTGTAATAGTATCATTAAGAGCATACATTGTTTTAGAACAGAATGTACCAGAGATGTAAGGGATCTATCTTTGTGTTTGTAAATTTATATATTTATATAAATGAAATAAGCTACGGTAAAATCTACCGCCAAGAAATTCCTCAGAAAACCCTCTCTTACACAATAATGTTCACCATCATTCTTTACAAAACAAAATTATATTACTAACCGGACGTTTTCTAATCAGATTTATTGGGCAGTGAATTTTACCGTCAAATACTGTAGATAACTTGATTCGGAAATAGTTTCCGTTAATATACAAGAATGTCTATGTTTGAGTATTACTGTCTTAATTTTCCTAATATCTTTGGCTTTTTTTTTCTCTTAATTTTTAAAATATTTATTTATATATCAACGAGCAACGGTATACCTAAAAATGGTACAGTAGCTCGTCTTTGGATGGGGTCAAAGGGTTGTCACATACTGCTCATATGGAGCTGTTGGTTTAGGAGGTCAAGCTGCAGTTCCGCAGGCCTTCAATTCAGTGAAGATTTCAGTGAAGAATCCTGGTTCTGCGTTGATGCGAAGCATATTTTTGGACAGTTGATTGACAATGAGTATGCAACGGTCCCAGAACTTGTCCTTGTTGTCTTCCACAAGGAAAGGCTTGAGCGGGTAGGAGATCTCATTGCCCATGTATGAATACGAGAGGTAGAGGCAGGTTAAAACCACTGCCTGCAGGTCGTGTTCCGATTCTACGTCGTCCTTGACAAGCTCTCGAACTAACATGTAGACGAACACAACGTTAGCTGGATTGATGAACGCCACATCCTGCAAAAAGAACAAGAAAATAAGGTAAGAATTAGTTTTATATTAATTATTGTCCATAAGTACATAAGCATTTAACAAATGCAAGAAAATAAGGAGACCATTTGGGTCTTACAAGACTGTAATTTAGATAAGCAAACACTCATTAAATTGTACACAAGTTTGTAAAATTATAAAAGGTTAACAAAATAAACAAGATTTATGTTCGTTTCATAGAAACTATTTCAGAATAAATGTTATGTTATTTTGTCTCCTTGTAACAATAGGCTCTTAACTTATAGCACAGTGTCTGTTCTGTGGTCTGTAGCACACCACACAGATCGAGAGGAAGGCAAACGCATTAAGCCCCAGTCCTACAATCGACGGGTAAGCTTCTGTCCAGAGCTAAGTTGAGGCCAAGTCATATTTTGACCAATCGGCGTACGCAAAATATGACTTGGCCTCAACTTATCTCTAACCAGATTAGCCGTCGATTTTAAAACTGGGGGTAAATGTTCTTGTAAAATATGCCCATGATCTAACGAACAGGGTAAGTCTTAAGTACTGACCCTAGTATGCAATCCAAATATGCACAATAGGTTAAACAGAATTGACACTTTTATTAACCCACATAGGGCCCTCAGGATGTACTCATGAGCTGAAATGTTGTGGACAACTCGGGGTAAAACATTTGAATTTGAATCTAACTTAAGGACTTTAAACAACTTTGGCTTAGGCCAGATGGGATGATGATGGGAAAATTGGTAGAATGAAGAAAGTGGGAGGAAACGGGAGCACCTCGAGAAAACTGACGCACACAGTATTTGCTCACCACAAATCCCACATGTCACGAGGCGAAATCAAACTGAGGACCCCTAGCACCAGAGGTGAGCGCTAAACTATTTAGCCACCGCGGTCCAGTAAAACATTTTTTATCTACATGTACAACAATAAAATATTTTTGTTAATATGTACAAAACTGATGTAGTAAAAAGAATGCACGCTCTAAGCACAAAATGGCACTAACAGGAAATTTCTAGAAAAAAAAATAGTAATCAATAAATCTGATGAGCAGCAACAAATTCTAATTTTTGACCGGATTCAAGAACAAAAAAATGTTAAACTTAACGAACTGAATACTGCTTTTTGGCTAAGCAAGGAATGTTTCGAATAAAGACTGACGTTCAACCACTATCAATTTATCTTCAATATCGACTAATGAACATCCGCTGTGAATCAGTGCACAACATTACAATGGTCATCGGATGTCTGTTGTAATGGAATGATTAAAGACGATCTGTGAACGATTGATCAAGAGATTACTTGATGATGCCAGTTGATTGAGATCAGTGAGTTGAGAAGGCTATTGTTATCAGTTCTGAATAATATTATATTTACCTAATGCTAAATGCTGTGGTGTAATTGAGTACTTTGAGTACTTGGTGGTTTACATTTCTAACTATTTTGGACCGAAAATATGTACTTACACTCGCCCTATTACTAATTATTTTTATTTCTCACTTTGAGAGCTACATTGTGTTTATCATAACAGTGAATATTTATTTTGTGCTTATGTTATTTTTTTAGTCATAATTTAATTTATACAGACGTATTAAATAGACACGATATGGAGATGAGATGGAGACGTATTAAATGGACACATATGTAAAATGTAAACTATTAATCATGTAAATAATAATTTCAAGTCATTGTAAACATACATATCTTTGTATTTTATTGTTTAACTATCTTTTGTATACACGCCATGATTTTCTTTGTTAATTTGACCCCGATGTTTATAGCTAAAATATAACTTTTGCTTTCGTTCCATTTTGTCGTCTATGATTAAGATGCCTTAAACAACTCACTTAGCTGAAATAAGGAAATAAAATTTCTTCACATACTTGTGAACTGGAAGCCCTGTTCTGGATGACTTTTCGAAAGTCTTGTTTACCGTATTTTTACAGGCTCTTCACTGGGGTACTTTTCGTATGTCTCTGAGACTAGTAGACATATAACTCTAAAACAAACACCATGTTCATTGTTCAATTTCGTATGACGCTTTAATTCAAGTTGTATCTGAGAAGTGTGTGTGCAGAGAATGAAGTGAATGTAATAATTATTCTTACATGTTAGTGTGTTGTATGTTCGGTTTCGAAACTAGACACCACTAGACTTCAGCTAGGTTTATGTATGTTCACGTAGACCATGTTTCTGTTTTAAGCAGCGGAATATTTCTGATGGAAACGTCTAAGAGTCTTACTATGCAAGTAATAATTTAGCATGTGGCTATATATTAGTAGACTTGTCTATGTCTCACCTTTAAATTAAAAGTCTATTTATCGTGTGCATTTAAAATAATTTAAAAATGTATTTAAGTGAATTTAAAGGATACAGATTATACAAATATTCCTTATATTACCGACTTAGTAGCGGTATTTCATGTTATATTTGAAAGATGCACTCCAACATTCTTTAAAAATGTTTCAATATCACTTAGATTTCTTTGCTTCAGTTTTATTTTCCCTATTAATTCTAAACAACGGAGATGTAAGAAAACATCACGTTCTAAATTTAAAACCTAAGTTCTAAACCCTGAACGAGAAAGTGGGTTAATTGATGATACACACTGGATCTTAAATGTTGCTAGTGAAACGATGAGAGCATATTTCAACATAACCTTTGACATTCCACCTTTTGGAATGTCTCACTAGATATTCAATGAAATTTGCATGTGGGTCGTAGTCAAGTTCTGTTCATTAAATTATGCATATACCAGTATTACTCAAGGTTGTAACTGTTCATGAAAACTACATCTGACTAACAAGTTATTGTTCTAACGTTACCCTTCGAGAGAAGTTTCTCTTGTTCATAAATATGTATCACTTTAGGCGCTTCTGGGAACTTGCTAATCACGATGGAGATAATAAAATGAAAAGAACGTCGTTAAATTTTAGCGTGAAAGATCTCTTGCTTCTTCTCTTGCAGTACATTTTACCCCAAGGTCACTCTTAATTACAAATGTAAGAAAATTCTGTTAGGAACAAATTTTTATGGTGGAAGAGGCATTCAAATGTTCTTATTAACGCAATGATGAATGAAGAAAATATTGGCACTAGTTTTGTAACTTATGCAAAAATTAAGGTGTTTTAAAGAATAACAACCCTTAAACTTTTAAACTGATTTATGGGCTTTACGTATCTATAGTTCAGGCTGGTAAAGGAAAGAGTAAGGGGTACTGGAAGGAGTAGATCAGGCTTTAGAGTACTATCCCAGCATTTGCCTGATGTGACTCGGGAAAAACACTGAAAAACCTTAGGCAAGACGGTCGGCCGTTGAAATTGAACAAAGGACCTTCCGAAAGCAAAGCCAATGTTCTACCAACTGAGCTACGGTCGCTCCGTCATCAAAATTCCCCAAAATACTCTTATTTGCTGAGTTTCTTGCTCTCTCTCTCTCTCTTTTTATTTTGTACAAAAGTCTCATTTAGCCAGACATTTTTCCAAGCAATGGCCAAGATTTTGACAGCTGTCACAAAAGAACTGACCATCTTATGCCTACAGCCACTTCCTGCTACCACTTTTCAAGTCTTTATTGGTTTCAAACCGATAGGCTCGAAAACACCGAACACCTTCTATTCATTATAAGTGAATTTCAATTAGAGTAATATCTTTAACAATGAATAATATATTGATCTCATTGGTTAAATTGCACCGACCAATGTTCTATATAGGGCTGCATTTCAAACACTATCTTTATGAACTACTTCTTGTAAACTGAAGCAAGAGATGTTAACAAACATGAGTGTCCTCCTTGTCACCTATTAATGAATTATAAAGTCGGAAGAATTATTTTTAATTAAGCGTTCATGTATTTCGTATTAAGAAAAAAACTTACCGTAAATTTTCACAAAATAAAACTTAACCTTTTGGTTAGAGAAAGTAACTAAACGGGGCATTGTTCATAATTCTACACAGTTATGTTTAGCTTGTGAGTAAAATACTTGAATTTGCTATATTTTAGTACGTATATCGTAGTGGAATTACAGAATAAAATCAATCGTTCGGTTCAATATCTTGGAATAAAATCCGTTATTGCTTTTTTTTATATTTGCGAATGGAATGTCTTCGTGTGGTTTATATTTCCAAGTAAATATGTTGGTATGTTTTATATCATCGAATTAAATAGATCACTATGGTTTATACCATGGAATAAAATATGTTGTATAAAATATGTGTTAGAACTTTCGTATAAAATATGTTAATGGGACTAATCTACAATTTCGAACAAAATGTGCGGATGTGTTTCAAATCGTCTGATAAACTATGTTTTTGTATTTTATATCTTAGAAGCGTGATTCATCAAATACTGTATTGTAAAGCATGTCTTGAAACGAATTAACAACATGTTCAAGACCATGATACAAAAATTAGAAGCCAAATAAAGAACTAAATTCCTCTCTGGCGAACATAATACTTTTCCCATTTTCCATTAAAATAAGAAAATAAATAGAGAAAGAGACGCAAGCTACAAGCAGAGGAAATGAAGATAACATTTGAAGAATAAATAAAATTATTTCGTTTAAACTATTGAATTCTCTATAGCAGTTTGGAGGCTAAAACTATGCCAAATTTCTTAGGAAATACTGCACTAAGCGCGTGACTGAGAAAAAATAGACAAATTACGGCAGTCTTAGGAAATTTCAAGTAATTGGATTCAAGCAACACCAGGAAGCTCTCATTTCAATATCTAATAAAGAAGAGATAAATAAAGTCTGATATAATGGCCGTAAGTCAAAGCAGAAGATACCATTAGGGAATTACGTAAGATTACATATTCTTTAAGAAGGTCAAGGCAACTAAGAGGAAGGCCAAATGGAAACGTGAAGAACTTCTGAGGCTTCCTTTCGTTCTTTAAGAACGCCATCGCACGGATTATTTTACGCAAATGTTCTTGACAATGTTCAGCCGTGTTCCTGTGAAGAGTTCCTATAATTTAAAAAAAAAAGGCTCAAAATCTGTCTGCTTGTCTGCACACATCCCCAATATACAAATTCATATCTCATACTCATTGTATTGAAAAATAAAATGAGTTCTTCATTTGCCCAGATGAAGACCGTAGCCTATGTTTGATCCCAAAACTATGACCCCTCAGAAACAATACACTTCATATTAAGTACCGTCTTCAGTACCGTCGACGGAAACATTTTACGTCTTTGTCTTTGGCTTCTGTGCAACTCATAAATGGTGTGATTAAAAAGGGGCTGCGTAAATGACCGTTGATCCATGAAAAAATGTACTGGCGCTGACATGTAATAGCACAGGTGTTTCTCTACAAATAGTTTAGTAGTATTTATGGTATAAGAGTTAAAATATCTGTATCACTAACGTCATAACAACCTTACTCAGCTTTCAATAGAATGAACAGATGTAGCTTAGTGGTAGAGCGTTGGCGTAGTATTCGCAAGGTCCTGGGTTCGATCCCAGCGGCCGACCATCCTGACTGAAGTTTTTTCAGGGATTCTCCTCCGTCGCACCAGGTAAATGCTGGGATGGCACCTTCAACAAAGGTCCTATCCGACACCTTTCCGAATATTTTTTCTCCTCTATCCTGAGCCTCAGATCCCTAGAGGCCACAAATAAAATTCAAATTCAGCTTTTAAGAGGATCTTATTTTCTCTCAAGATAATGTCGTGAAAAATAGTTTGGGGTTCGAAGTGAGCATCATCTGGTCCAGGTTTAGGTCTTTTTTACACAAGGCACCAAAGCCAGTATCATCAGAATGATTTCTGCAGATATATGCTACAGGATACATTCCACTTATAATTAAATGCAAGTATGAGATTTTATCTACATTAGTAGCAATAAAAACGCGTCAAAATTGCTGCGTCCTAATTTTCAACTTCCTGTTGCAAAGTATATTACGGCATATCGTACCATTTACCTCCGCATCATCGGAAGAGAACAATAGTTAGTTATGAATAATATTCAAATGAGACTATTCTCAGGAGGACGACATTGGTACTTGTAAATATCAGAAGTAGAAGTTTATTTCCTTCCTTATCAATTTTGAATTTATGTATGGCTTTTAGTTTTAGGAAACTTTTAGGTCAGGCTAGGATAAGGGAGGGGACGAAATGTTGAGAGGAAGTCGGCCAGGGACTAATTTGAAGGTATCATCCCGGCATTTGTTTGTTGTTACTGAAAAAAATTAAAATAAAATAAGTTTTTTTTGAATCTGCATTACATGAATCATATGCTATCAAAATAAATAACAGAACTTTAATTTGTAAATCAGTGGAATAAGTTTTCCTTCCACTTGTATAGTTTATTTCTAGCTATTGAGTTCTCTTTTACTTCATCAGTGATTTGCAGTTCATGCCATTCCTTGGTCATTGAAATTAAAGAGACAAACTTAATTTAATGGAAATCTCATAGAATTAATAAGCACTGGCACAACATTTACGTCATTTTACGTGAAACTTATAATCCATGATCCTGGTGCGATTTGAACGCGTGACCCTTGTTTGCTGGTAACGTTTTCATTATTATTAGTAGCAGAAAACAAGGATCAAATCTTTGCATGTATCCTAGATCATAGATAATGAAAATAAGTTTTATAAAATAGAGAAAAAGGTCATAGTTGGATCTAGATGCCACAGAAGCAGAGCAAATAAGCAATTCTTTAGAAGCTTATTCTTACGAAGCTCTTGGTTTGTTCCACGTTTATTATTATTGGAATATTGCCTTTACTGCAGCAGGACGAAGATTATAGACACATCTCATAAACAGATAATAGAATAAACAGCATGCTTTAACTAACCTAAAAGTACCTTAATTATTTTTTTTTTAAATGTCAGTGAGTTAGAAAAAGAATAAGCTAAGTTAGAAATTCAAATAGTATGGTAACTAAACAAAACAATACCAGTTCTTTTGGTCTTGGACATTGTTGATTATTAAGCGGCAAAAAAGAAGTACTGAGCCTTCAATTGTATGGACAACATTTTCGTTTATTTAAACAAAAAAAATTAAAGGTAAAGGTTTCAGATTTTAAAAGGGGATTAAAAAAAATTAACTTCGCGGAATTAATTCTGTTAGAAAGGATAGAAAGGATATTATTTGATAGTTTCTTAATTACAATTCATGACCCATCAAAATGTACACACTCCTATTATAATCGAAGAGTTACGCTTGAAACTAATAACATTTAAGAGACTATATAGCAAGTTATTTAATTTAACATAGACTTTGCGAATTGAACTTTAAGAAATGGTAGAGCAACCTAAAACCTTTATAGAGGAGCCAATCTTTAATCAGTAATGACAACGAACACAAGGTTAACAGATAAAATCGCCTAACAAAATACTGCAATGTTAAGTTAAATCGCACTGGAACACCAGTAATATGAATATATGAAATACAGACTATAGAAGATGTGAAAGCGATAATATATTGAAACGACAAATAAGTCAATGTAAATAGATAATAATGTAGTATTACGAACATAAAATGACATATTAGGGAATTATAAGACGAAGAAGTAATCAGATATGAAACTGTTTCAATGATGTTAGATTTTTCCTCAGTCACACCAGGCGAATGCCGGGACGGCACCTTCAATATAGGCCCTTGACGACACCTTCCCGCATCCTTTCCCCTCCCACATCCCGGCCTGAGCCTTAGAAGCCTAAAGGCCATAAATAAAAATTCAATTTAACAGACTTAAATTCTAGCATATGAATAGGAAAATCCAGAAAGATAGAGAAGTATGTTAACAATGTCAGCGTGAGAGCATTTGTGCAGTACCGGTAAATCAAAGTTTAAAAAAAGGTAGAAAAAGAAATATGTATTAAATGTCTGAAGCGAGTGTTTCATCTCAATGAGTGATATTTCATTTTGAAAAGCACAAAAGAGCATTTTAGACACTTGTACGTCGCTTTACGATCCTTATCACTTGTGTTAGTATAAAGCACTTCCTGGTATTAAGACCAGAGTAAGTGAAGAGGCCTTTCAAGAGATCTCAATCTTGACGAAGGAGGATGAAGCCTTTGTTCACATCGGATAAGCTTCATGGATACGACGATCCTCACAGACAGGAGAAAGACGGAAAGAAGATTTCATCGGGGAGATGCGAGACAGAGAAAGAGCGAGACATAAAGAGAATGGTCACATTTCAAACGTGAAGCTAGATCAATGTTCTTCAAGTAGTATCTGTCAGCTATGAAAGTAGGAAATGAGTATAGTTTATACACTGTGATGGAGCATGATGTCATCAGGAATAGACATGGATATACCAGTGTATTCTAATGTTCTGGATTTAGAGTTGTAGAAGGAAACAGCTGACTCTCTTTATGGAATACTTTTAAGATTACAACATTGATTATACAATGTTAACTATCGAATTAGTAAGGATTTGTGCGTATGGTGATAATAATAGTCTGTTGTATTATGTTCGTCTGTATTTGAATTGGACTCATACGCAGTAGAACTAATAGGTAAACTATTTATGGATCTTTAAATGTGAGTTTATGATAAGCTAACATGAAACAATGGATAACAATGTCCACAAGTTTAGGTTCATGCTTGGAGGAATTATGTGTTACTTTTGTACAATGCTAGTTTACTTATTAGTGCATGATCGTATGGGATTTATGTTGCTTGCATGATTTGTATCGATAATCATTGAACTGACAGAATAAGGTATATTCTCTAGCCTACTGGTTGATAGTGGTTACTATAAAGCATGACAATAGATTGTTCAATGGAAACTAACCTAATGACATTAGATTGCTAAATGTTTGATTTAATGATGCTTAGACTGCAATTAACCTAACCTAACTTAATGAATTGCATGTATTCTGGTATTTGGAAGGTTGAGTTACTGGCGCTCTGAGGTTCACTCAGCCTTCTATCAAATTGAGTACCAGAGTGTCCTTGGTATTCCTGGGCGCCTTGGGAAGGTAAAGGTGATCAAGTCTGGGACTGACTACTCCACCTCACTTCGAAATGTAGGTCAAGAAAATGTGGAGCACTACCTCCACATCCCCCATGCACCGTTCACGGCGCGTGCGTATCGCACAGGGGATAACGTTACTTTTTTATATGAGATATGATGTACCTTTTGGAAAGTCTATTCGGTCTCTGTCATGGTATATTTGATAATAAATATAGCAAATGTACTTTCTTGGATGTAACTATTTTAGAAATTACTAGCACTAGTATACTACTACTAATAAAAGTCTAACAGAATCATCGTTGCATTTGATGGAAGATTTTTATGTAATGCAGTTGTGTTAGTTTTCAAAAGATTTTTCTTAGAAATTAGTCTCTTTTTTGTTGTTAGAGACGATAAAATAAACCAAAATCAATTTGATAGATGCACTTTACGTTAGAAATATGTCAACTGGGGAAATGTTGAGTCCAGGGGGAACTTTGGTCAAAATTGGTTCATCAAGATTAGACAATTTTTACTGGTTTGTTTCGTCAATGATACAAGTCTAAGTTTCTATGTTAATTTACGACGTAAGTTCACTGAATATTGGTATTTATTGTTTATTCATATGGTTAACAAGAGCAAAATAAACTAAGTAATGGTTTTATTATAGACAAAACTCTTATAAATCCAACTGTTTTTTTAACGTTATCCAAAAGAAAGAATCAAAGTCAGTTTTCCCCTTGTTTCAGACCATAAGGAATCCAATGGTATATAGCTCATATCTGTCTAACTTATAGTTAGTAAGATCTAGGGAGACAAAAGGAGATTACTAAGCGAATGCCAAGGGCCTGACAGCTTTAGAGTCAAAGTCATAGATTTTCCCCAACGTTTCAGACCATAATTAATCCAATGGTGTATAGCTCATCTCTGTTTGACTTGTAGTTACTGAGATCTAGCAGGATCACAAATGGAGAATACTAAGCGATTGAGAAGTATCTGCCAGTTTTAGAGTCAAAATTATAGTTAACAATACCAAAATAAAAGCAAAACTTTTGAAGTTTACTTTTTTTTAAATCATAAAATGGTTTTCAACATCAAAAGCACGTGTGAACCTGTGATACCAAAATAGGAAGATTTACAAATAATTTTGTTTTCGTAGAACGTAAGAAATCCGGAACTTGTAATAATTATTTAGCACCTTCATCATCATTTTGCTATAACCACTTTTATGAATATTTTCTTCAATGGTTTACTGTACCGTTATATTGGTTGAATTTTATCTCCATTATTCATTTATCTGAAATTTCAGTGGTGAAAGAGAATGAATATAGTAAATTTGTATTGAATTCACATTTCCAATAGACAGTATTCTACTTTCTTCCATTTATTTCATTATTTCTTGTTTTCTTTTTAATTTTATGAATTTGAAGAACTAAAGGGTATTGTTTAGTTTACTTGGTTACTGCATATTACCTGTAACATAAAGAAAACAGCATAGGATTATGATTACAAAATTAGGGTGCTCTAAATACTCTGCATTGCTTTTGTTTCTTTCAAATCGGAATACTATTTCTAAAGGTGTAAACTTCACATTTGACATTTGAAGACTGATAGATGTTTCAAATACAGAAAATTTCCTGTGCGGAATTCTTTATTTTCAATAACATTTTAACTTGAAGTCCGTGCTTCAATACAAAATAGAATGACAGTTGTAAATATTGATTGTGTTCTATATTAACCAATTTTCACGATCTAATCATCAAATCAAGGAGACGATCTTATCTTAATTCTCGTGTGTACAATGTTACCCTTGTAAACAGAATACTCCAACCATAAGTTCAGAAAGGGTTTTACCCAAAGTTACCCTATTTTCCGGGGCAACATTGGGCATATCTAAATAGGATTTTAAAAATATGTATTTCCCACATGGATTCAGAAAGTATGTAAAAGATGCTATAGTAGATAAAACGTTTTAGCTTGATGTAACACGTAACAAATTTTCGACTAAAAATAAACTTTCCGTGCCAAAAGTTAGCACAGTTGACCTTGAAATTGCATTCAGAACTGGATATTGATACGTCCTGTAATAAACATGTAGGAACAACGGGATGCAACCCAAAACAACGGGACAGTCCGTAAAATCCGTAACGTCTGATTACGCTTAGCTAGGAGAAACACAAATTG